>SDVV010030423.1:0-11679 GCA_016164225.1 Gammarus roeselii
CTGAGCAGTGCTTGTGCTGAGCAGTGCTTGTGCTGAGCAGTGCTTGTGCTGAGCAGTGCTTGTGCTGAGCAGTGCTTGTGCTGAGCAGTGCTTGTGCTAAGCAGTGCTTGTGCTGAGCAGTGCTTGTGCTGTGCAGTGCTTGTGCTGTGCAGTGTTTGTGCTGTGCAGTGCTGTGCTTGTGCTGTGCAGTGCTTGTGCTGAGCAGTGCTTGTGCTGTGCAGTGCTTGTGCTGAGCAGTGGTTGTGCTAAGCGGTGCTGGTGCTGAGCAGTGCCTGTGCTGAGCAGTGCTTGTGCTGAGCAGTGCTTGTGCTGAACAGTGCTTGTGCTGAACAGTGCTTGTGCTGAGCAGTGCTTGTGCTGAACAGTGCTTGTGCTGAACAGTGCTTGTGCTGAGCAGTGCTGATTTTGAGCAGTCTAGTGCTTATCAGAGATAGTGTTATTGCTCAACATTGATGGTGCTGATAGTGAGCTGTGATACTGTTAATGGTGAGCAATTCTAGTGCTTACCAGAGATAAGATTTTCGCTGAGCTGTGCTAGAGCTTAGCAGTGCTGATGCTAAGATGTGCTGAGTTATCAAATTGCCGAGAAGTGCTGACAATGAGCAGTGCTGACGGTGAGCTGTGCTAGTGCTTATCAGCGATAGTGCTAGTGCTGAGCTGTGCAACTGCTGAGCAGTGCGAGTGCTGAGCAGTGTTGATGCTGAGCAGTGCTCGTGCTAGTGTTGGGGTTCATGTTGCCTGAGCAACGGCAGCGCTGAGCGTCGATATAAGGGGGGAATGTGGGGGTGAGCGCAGGGAAAGTTGGGGGTGTAGTGTGGATGCGTGTGTTTGTCCAAAGTTGAGGGTGAGGGGGTAAGCCGGGACCCAAGCCGGCCGGTCTTGCGGGGGCAAGCCACTTGGATGAGGCAGAGAATGAGGGGGAGAGGGGGTAAGGGGACATCCATATGAAAAGGAGTCCTTGGGGAAGTTATAAGGTGAAAACCAAACCATGTGCCCGTAATGGTAAAAAAGTTGATAGTATGTAGACATTCTTTTCACAGAAAGTTTCCTCGCTCTGATAGTTACCAAAGGAGGTATGGGTGTTACGCCTGAGGAATGGGGTTGGGGGATGGCGGGAGGAAGGCCTGGGGGATAGGGAAGGGTGACTTGAACCCGCGGCGTATTGTGAGGAGCAGGCAGGATGGGGGAACCCATGTAGAGGAGAAGGTGAGGGAGGGACAGCGGAGGGAGGGAGGGAGGATGGAGGGAACCTAGGGACCCTTTCAGGGGATTGGTCGGGGTTGCTGGCAGGCAGCTGCGACTGCCAGGAAATCAATACAAGTTGAGCCGCCAGCAGGGGAGGAGAAAAAGAGGAGCGACAGCAAGACAAAGGAGGGAGCCGGTGGCTCTGCGCAGAGTCTGCAGGACGGATAGGGGCGGCGGAAGGACGTATGGACCGAGAAGGACAGAAAGAGGACTGAAGTCGAGTCCCGCAGAACAAAGAGCAGCAATTGAATCATTTCTCTTTAAAAAAAAGTTTCCTACTAACATCTTTCAATCAAATTCTGAACAGAAAGTTTCTTATGTAGTTGGCATAAAGTTCACCGAGAAACACATAAGAGCAATTTTTGTGTCATTTCTGCCCGATGCGGCGTCCACCATTACCGTACATCATCAGGGGCGGATGCAGGCAAGCGTGCTTGCATACCCTTCATAGCGCGAAAAGTTGCTTCATCAATTGAATAAGGAAAAGTGTCTCGAGGCCATTTTGATTATTAGATTGCGAAAGGGTCATCTAGTTGATCTGAGGTTTGTCTATTAGTGGAAGATGGTGGGCTAATGGGGGTCGAACTACCTGTGCATCACACATGGCAGCTTGCCCTTAGCTGCTGAGCCGCTGCCGGTGTTGCTGCAGGGGCGCTGGTCACTGTACCGTCATTGAACAATGACCTACACTACTCGAGTCAACGGTTCACTTTCATAGGACGCCTTAGCCCGGAGAGTTTGAATGTCTGTGTTCTTGCTGTGTGTTGCAGAGTCGTGCGCTGTTAAAATGACTGTAACAGATTATGAGTACTTGCAACACGAATCAGAGTAAATCGTCTGTTCACCTAATATGTCTTATGGCAATCTGTATCATCAACAGAACAAGGCATGCTCGTGCTGGTCTTTAATTTATAGAGTTTTCAACTTGCCTTGCTAATGTTTTTTGATGTCGGGTCAAACTTTGTTTTTTACAAAGGTATGAAGTTAGACCAAGTGAACTCGTTTTAAAAAAGTTACGTTTTCTTTCATGTCGCCCTGTTATGATAAAAAAATATTTCGTTCGCATTATATCCATGGAAATTATGGCCGTTTATTCTGAAATATTTTTCCAACTCAAAAGTTCTCCGAACTAAAGGGAGAAGTTTTGAATTGCGTTCAAAAAGTTTTTCGACAGGAAGTTGGCAGCATGACCGAGTGAGGGGAAATGTAGACCAGTGTAGTCTCAGATATTTCTGATTTACTTCTTTGAAAATGATAGAAGATGGCTGCAAATTATATTTTTTTGTCATTTACGACATTGGCTTCCAAGCTCGTCGATATTAATTATCATGAGAGGCGCCCGCCTGAAGTTATATGTATCTCATATCTTCGTACAACTGTAATATTATCGGGCATCGGCGAACGCGCTCTACAACCAATGATGCATTGATATGATATTCCTTACATATTTTACATTTCAACAATGTTTGCTTCTTTCATAAACATAGAGTAAAAAAAGGCATATCCATACTCGCCATAAATTCTGCTTCTAAATATCAATTACAGCAATGTTCTCTGATAGAGTTCAGGTAACTGATATGCGGTAAGGACATATCCTTACCGCATATCAGTTACCTGAACCCTATGCATTTCGTGGATTGGAGGTGCATCATTCCGAGCTCTCAAATAAAATTTCCTTGTTTTACTCAACTTATCCAAAATTTTGAAAAACTTATAAATTTAAAATCCACAGTCATGCACATATGGTGGCATTGTGAAACTACAAGATGTGGCTAATACATTATTATTTTAAATGTATATAATAGGATTTTTTCAACTTTGCAGTTTGCCCTTAACGTGTGAAACATGAGACTGTGAGGCCGAGCGTAGCTAAGGAATCGACCATTACTCGTGAGGGTCCGAGTTGAATGGTTTACACACACAATATTGTTTGATGAGCAAACCAGTGGGGCTTACAAGATTAGAACACGTTCAATAGGATATTGCTTGTATAAGAACCGTGGGGCTGGGGCTTACCAGATTGGAACACGTTCAATAGGATATTACCGGTATAAGAACCGTGGGTTTGGGGTTTACCAGATTAGAACACGTCCAAAAGGATATTGCCAGCATAAGAACCGTGGGGCTGGGGCTTACCAGATAAGAACACGTTCAATAGGATATTGCTTGTATAAGAACCGTGGGGCTGGGGCTTACCAGATTGGAACACGTTCAATAGGATATTACCGGTATAAGAACCGTGGGTTTGGGGTTTACCAGATTAGAACACGTTCAATAGGATATTGCCATCATAAGAACCGTGGGGCTGGGGCTTACCAGATAAGAACACGTTCAATAGGATATTGCTTGTATAAGAACCGTGGGGCTGGGGCTTACCAGATTGGAACACGTTCAATAGGATATTACCGGTATAAGAACCGTGGGTTTGGGGTTTACCAGATTAGAACACGTTCAATAGGATATTGCCATCATAAGAACCGTGGGGCTGGGGCTTACCAGATAAGAACACGTTCAATAGGATATTGCTTGTATAAGAACCGTGGGGCTGGGGCTTACCAGATTGGAACACGTTCAATAGGATATTACCGGTATAAGAACCGTGGGTTTGGGGTTTACCAGATTAGAACACGTTCAATAGGATATTGCCATCATAAGAACCGTGGGGCTGGGGCTTACCAGATAAGAACACGTTCAATAGGATATTGCTTGTATAAGAACCGTGGGGCTGGGGCTTACCAGATTGGAACACGTTCAATAGGATATTACCGGTATAAGAACCGTGGGTTTGGGGCTTACCAGATTAGAACACGTCCAAAATGATATTGCCAGTATAAGAACCGTGGGTCTGGGGCTTACCAGTTTAGAACACGTTCAATAGGATATTGCCAGTATAAGAGCCGTTGGGCTGGGGCTTACCAGATTAGAACACGTTCAATAGGATATTGCCCGTATAAGAACCGTGGGGCTGGGGCTTCTCAGATTAGAACACGTTCAATAGGATATTGCCAGTTAAGAACCGTGGGGCTGGGGCTTGCCAGATTAGAAACACGTTCAATAGGATATTGCTAATATAAGAACCGCGGGGTTGGGGCTTACTAGATTAGAACACGTTCAATAGGATATTGCCAGTATAAGAACCGCGGGGCTGAGGCTCACCAGATTAGAACACGTTCAATAGGATATTGACGATATAAGAACCGTGGGGCTGGGGCTTACCAGATTAGAACACGTTCAATATGATATTGCCAGTATAAGAATCGTAAGGCTGAGGCTTACCAGATTAGAACACGTTCAATAGGATATTGCCGGTATAAGAACCGTGTGGCTGGGGCTTACCAGATCAGAACACGTTCAATAGGATATTGCCAGTATAAGCATCGTAGGGCTGAGGCTTACCAAATTAGAACACGTTCAATAGGATATTGCCGGTATAAGAACCGCGGGGCTGAGGCTTACTAGATTAGAACACGTTCAATAGGATATTGCCAGTATAAGAACCGTGGGGGTGGGGCCTCTCAGATTAGAACACATTCAATAGGATATTGCCAGATAAGAACCGTGGGGCTGGAGCTTGCCAGATTAGAACACGTTCAATAGGATATTGCTAGTATAAGAACTGTGGGGCTGAGACTTACCAGATTGGAACACCTTCAATAGGATATTGCCAGTATAAGAACCGTGGGGCTGGGGCTTACCAGTTTAGAACACGTTCAATAGGATATTGACAGTATAAGAACCGTGGGGCTGAGGCTTACCAGATTAGAACAAGTTTAATCGGATATTGACAGTATAAGAACCGTAGGGCTGGGGCCTTCCAGATAAGAACACGTTCAATGCCAGTATAAGAACCGTGGGGCTGGGGCCTCTCAGATTAGAACACGTTCAATAGGATATTGCCAGTTAAGAACCGTGGGGCTAGGGCTTGCCAGATTAGAACACGTTCAATAGAATATTGCCAGTACAAGAACCGTGGGGCTAGGGCTTGCCAGATTAGAACACGTTCAGTAGGATATTGCCAATATAAGAACCGGTATGAAAGATGACTAAATAAGAGAAACTGTTCGTCAAAAGAGATACCAAGATGAGTTACCATGGTTGTTAAAAAGCCGTTTGCTTGTATGAGATAAGAACATTTGAAGTATAATGCACCATACCCATCGACAATAGCTGGCTGACTATCCGGACTAGAAGGGGCACTGGGACGAGATATTTGGTCAACGGTCTCCATTTGCAAGATGAACGATGATGAATATAATTACACCCATCAACTGCATCACCAGCCCCGTCCTTACCTGTGTGTTCGCCGCTGTCGCACGATGCACGACAAAGTATTACGTGTCTTTTTATCGGGCCGGCGGGAGCGGCCCATCAAGGCTTGTGTCCTAACTGTATTCCGTGCCTTAAACATCTCGTCTCTTTATGCTGCGGCTTCTTACCTACTATGAATATCACAGGAACCTGAGCTACAAACAAATCTCTGGTGTGGTACAGACGGAAATATAGAGTTATGACTAGAGCAGGTACATTGCAACAAAAAAATGTAATTTTTCCGACATGGAATTTTACCTTCTTGTTGCAGTATTATATCTGGACAAAGCTCATAGGAATTTAAGAAATAATATTTCCAGTAAGGATATCACACATATTGTGAAATATATTACTTATGATTTCTGTTGGTATTCAACAGTGACCAGTTTCCTCCAGCTACTGTACCTCATTGTATTGAAGACCTCAATCATAGTACGATGGTCGCACGACCTGGTGGGAAGACCAAACAACAATCGGCACAAGCTTTCCGAATAAATATCTCGCAAAGGAACGTTTCTTCTGAGTAACAACACTCGGACGTTTATATACAGTATTATAGGCAATCCCTATCATGATTGATACTCATAATATAGCGCACCCAAGATGCAAACCTCCATGTTACGCTAACTGTAGGTATTTCGCCAACTGTAGGTTAAACGGGCTCCCCCGTTAGCAGATAAATAGTGATATTTTGTAGACGTTTCCCTTTCAATACATAAGAAGCATGCACGGTGTCATTTAAGCAAACCTAATATTGGTATACAGAAAAGTATTATTTTTTATGCCTGTATTGTCGATTAGTGCAGTAGTGTGGTCATATCAACATTGCTTGCTATGTTCTTGTTCTGTTCTATTGCTAAGATAACAGCGATGTCTCTGCAATTGATGAGGTCGGCGGCCGCTCATCACCGGATGTTGTAGCGGAGTCTTGCATAACGGTCGTCGTAAAGCTTCTCCTCCCCTACGCAGTGAACAGAGTCTGCCAGGACTGCGCTAACATGCATGTACGCCTCCCCCTTCTCCCCCCTCTCCCTGGCCTCCAATCCCTAACGGCAATTCAGTCCGCTTCCTCCGCTCCTCTCCCAATGACCGTTTGTTGGCAGGGGCTCCGCGCTAGGGAGGGGAAGGGTTTAGTTGCTGCTTTACTGATGGTATGTGCAGCTAGCTACGTGGAGGTTTCTGCAAACTTTGCATGGCACCGCACAGCTTCTGCTGATCTACACATTTAATCACTTGTCATAAATAACTAGCCGTAGGCTGCGCACGTGTATCATGCAACACTGTGTGGCCCTAAGACTCTTTTATGACATCCAGCAAACTTCAGAACTAGTTCAGCGGTCTTTCCAAAGTTTGGTGAGAAAATATACTTTGTTGATAGGAATGTTTGGTGTCTTCCGTAATAGAGGATATTTCTATGCTGATTACTGTGATTATATCTGATTTTAACGCAAACAAATACTAAAAAGTAGCCGTCTTGTAGTGTTGAAATGTTACATATCAAATTAATAGAAAGGAGTTCAAATGAAGCGGGGAAGAAGAGAAGATAAAGGGAGGCTCAATCTGATAACAGTTCTGTTCAGCCGTCTTCTACCAATGTACGGCACAGTTTTATACACGAGCTTGGCATTTACATTGCAAATAAAATATTAGCTGTTGCTGTTTTTACAATGAAGATATTGCATAGTAATATTCCTTAGAATAGGAAAGAGAAAACACTAAGAAATATTTAGACCATGGCATCTCTGAAAATGAAAACTCGCTTAACTCAACTGCTAAGATTCGAGTCTGAAGGTGCATTCGAGATGTACCAGCTTCTCATCATAACTCCAGGTTCCATTCTCCCACGAGCGGCTGGAATAGCTGTACCTACACTTCGAAGCAGTTATATGCTCCCATCAGCAGTTGGTCCATAAGCTTAGACGTCCTCCCGAAGATACTTATAGGGCGTTTTTTTGTTGGAAGGCAGTTTTGAATTAAACGGCACTCTATATTTACCTCATATTGATAAAACGATAATTGAAATTTTCTTGAATGAAGTGAAAGTTAATTCAACTAAGTAATGAACATATATACATGGTGCGATTGTTTCGATGACCATTTCCAGATATTAAAGAAAATAACGATTTCACATTGTTTCTATGACTGTCTGTTTTATTCGTTTTGCTGGTTATGAAACCAAATTATTGTGAATAACCCAAACGCTATCTGAAAACGTTCTATTCTTTCCTTCCATTTCGTCCATCAATCCAAAGAGCCGATGGAAAGCTGCAAACACTTGTGCGAGAACAGCAGCGACAACACAACGGTTGCTTTATATACAGTGTATTGGTAGGAACGCTGTCAAACTTCTTTCTGTGAAATCATTATTGTACCATTGAGTGCTTCAATAAAGTATATTATTATTATTACTATTATTTTTATTAGTGCATGCTTGGTGATACACGTAACACATGCAGGGGCGTCAGCTGCTGGACACATGTGTCATGACGCCGTGGACATCATAGTGCGTCCTTCACGCGGCAGAGGGCGCGTCGAGCGCTGAGTGGAAGGAAGCTTGTTGAGCGCGTCCCTATTCTTGCATGAACTCTTCCCATTGAGGGTTGAATAACCAGTCAAGATACGTAGAGGTATAATTGAAGCAAGAGTGTGTTCGCATTGCTTTACACAAGAGTTATGCTGCCTGAATACACAGTGTTTACGCTGCATCAGAGCTACTCAGCGTGTATTCAGAAGTGCAGGATTTTCTTATCAAGGTGTTATGGGCGGACTCGCTGCTGTAGCCCTCAAGACAAGATTATATTATTATAATACCGCAACACAGCTACACTACGTTTGTCCGTGTCAATAAGCAGTTTTTTGTTGCATTAATCGTCAGACTGAGGCGGAGCATCAATACCGGGTCATCAACGCTATGGCCAGAGTTTCATACGGAGGCATTGATGATGTCGAAAGGTTGTACAATTTGATGGTTGTGTCTCATTGCCAAGAAGATAGCACGGATACTGGTTAGTGATTTTTTCGCGCCAAAATGAATAACTACGGATTTTGTTTTTTAATATTTCGGTATCGTTTCCTCAACATTTTTTTACCAGGGGTTAGGAGAAAAATAAGATCTTCTATTCAAGGGTCATAACAGGGGCTACCCCCGGACCGAGCCGTCCTCGACAGCAACAGTGTTAGCCGGCCAAGTAACCGTTTAACAGTTTCTGCAAATGCGACGGAACCGTTTGTACACAGTAGAAACAAGCAGCGTCTCACCTCCCTAGAGAGCCAGGGTGGTGAGGTAAAGAAGTATATTATTAACTAGCTGCATGAGAAGAATTATCAAATTAAACAATACACATTATCAGTAGATATTTTTTTTCCTCGTGACCTCTAGCACACAAATTCTGTCGTGACCTCAACGCAATCACCTGCACCGTTTGCTCTGCGTTGCTGTCACACCGCAGTCCAAAGAAGTACACTATGTTGGGGCTTTCAAATACGTATCACCAACGGTCTACAGTGATGCCTTATTTGCATCGAAGAAATATTCAAAAAAGACCACAAATGACTGTGCAATTTTGTTTGGGCTACACTGTTCGTTTTAATCACATAAGACGCAATTAAATATAATTTAATAAGTATTTAATAACCAAGATTATATGGAACCAATAAGAAGTAATTTCCAAATTCAGTTTCTTATTTTTTATATCTTTATGTGACGAAGGGGAGCACAATAACGGGACCACGTCGTACTTTTGAACGTTGTCAACGTGTTTAACCGCGTGATCGCGTGTTTTGACTCAGCCACGTCTACGAAACGGTGACAACACACAGATTATTCAGATATGTTTAATTGTTTCATTATTCACGACACGATTCAGTGTTAAAATAATATGAATCTGTTATGAGCTGAAGTGAAACAATAGTTTATAAACAACAATTTATCTCTATCCGTTTCTAGTAGAATCGAAGTGAACGTCGATGATTTTGTACTTGACTATTTTATAGAGAACAGTTCAACGAAGTGGGTAAGAAGAAAATAATCAATCGATAATTCGGATTATTTGATAACCAAAATGTGAACATTAGAGGAGCGCTGTTTTCAACCTCCGGTCCTTCCTTCCGTCCTCTCCTTACTCTGTGGTGGAACCCAAGGGTGGTAGAACCGGTACGAAAACGGCCCGGGTATGCCTCTTTGTACCTGAGTGTACTAAGGGGAGGAGGTATGCGGGTATGGGGGTGCATGATCGGGTTAGGGGGAAAGCTAGGAAGAAATTCTTGGATAGGGAGAGGAATTCGTGTGTGAGAATACACGGGTGGCCTTCTGGTTCGAGGAAGACCAGGCTGGAGGTAATGGGCTGACGAGTCTGGGAGATCTGGGTAAACCTGGCTTCGGGTCCGAGACACCCAGGGTTGTGGGTCTATAGTGCAAAGGTGTTTGGGCCTGCTGTTCTAGCCAGACTCACACTTTGAGCCTGCTGTAGTTCACGATGTTAAAACTACAGTACAGCTGGTAGTATGCCGGCTAAAGTCCTGGCTATATCGGTCTAGGTTAACTACACAGGCTGTGCTCCTGAGGTGCTCGTGACTATGGACCTGATCTACTCCTGGATGTGGGCCTGCTGCACTACTAGCAATAAGCATACTCTACTCCTGGCTGTGGGCCTGCTGCACTACTAGCAATAAGCATGCTCTACTCCTGGCTGTGGGCCTGCTGCACTACTAGCAATAAGCATGCTACACACTTGGATGTGGGTCTGCTGTACTCCTGGCTGTGGGTATAGGTCAAACCAAGCTGTGGCTGTCATTTCTCCCATACAGTGGGGCTGCTGTACTAGTGGATGTGAACCTGTTGTATTTCTGGCTGTGGTCCTAAGTTACACCAGGCGGTGTTTATGGCTATGGGTGGGTACTCGTGGCTGTGTGCCTGCTATACTGCTGGCTGTTGGTTTTGGTTATTGAAATCTTTTGGCCTGCTGTCTTCCCAGCGGGAGACTATTGTGCTCCTGGTTGTAGGTCGCACCTCCTAAAGCTTCGAAGTTGTCATGACATGCGATACCTCTCTTGAAATCTTCCGTGAAGTAGTACACCTTTTCCAAATAATCTGGCGCAAATGAAGCATAATTTGGCATTAGTGGGAGTCAACTATTACCTACCGTATGGAAATCGAACGTCATTGATGATACACAAGCTGTCGTGAAGAAAATTTATTTTGTCAATGTGAAACTCAATTTCCAACAAATTCAATTCAATTTAACTCCCTTAACTTATTCTTTCACAGGTGAAAATCAATTTGTTTCATAATAAATTCAATTTGGCACATGCGAATCTCTATTTGATGATGTTCAACTAACTTTGATCAACAAGGTGGACTTCGTTTCCATGTCGTGTCAATATTTGTTGGCGTGAGGGCATTTGTTGTGAGCTGGGCAATGTGATGAGGATCTGATATTGATAAGATGTAAAAATAGTTTCCATCTGATCAGTTTATTCCTGCCATCCATTGAAATATTTCCGTTCCAGCGATGATTTTTTAGCTATACAAAGCATGCACAATTGTAATGTTAACTAAGCACGTTTTTCCGTGACGAAAGACACAATTTAGGTTCTGTCGAATACAAAAGTCTCCAAGACAGTGTTCATAAGCAGTGAGACATCTTATTGGCTTCCCGTCCACAGGGTTTATTTAGCCTCGTCCATAGGGGTGCGGTCACCAGCAAAAGGTCGGCGACACTGAAAATCTTGAAACTGTTGGGATTAAAATAACGCGCATCGGTTCAAGATCAGGCGCCATGCATACATTTTTTTTCTCACTAAATAAAGAGAAACCAATTATTGAAAATTACAGTTCAATTATTAAACATATGATTTCCTTAGAAAATTACAGCATGATGGATTCTCTTTTATCCTTAAATCAGGCTAATATTCCAGATGTCTCGTTCACTTATATATTTTTTCGAGATTGCTGACTCATAGGAATTGATAAATGCTGACTTAAAATATGCATTCCAGGTATTACAGACGTATTTCTAGCTTTTTTTATCTCCATTCATTCTTCAAATAGTATACGTACACACCACACATCATTCCATAAATAGCGTGGATGTTGGCACAACTCCGACTACTATTTTTTTTAATATG
>SDVV010030424.1:0-11678 GCA_016164225.1 Gammarus roeselii
GTATATATGTATATATACAAAACCGTCCACAACAACCTAATTAGATTAAAATGTAAATATAGCAGAGGAAGCTTGAAATGGACTGCGTTTTCTGCACATGAATCTTACCCCTTTACGCATCAGTTAGCATTGTTACTACTACATACTTCTACGTGGCCTTTTCTGGCCACACCACTAAGCTAGAGATACAGGAAGACTTCGATAGAGCTAAACATCTTAACTACTTACGAGTAGAGCAAGCGAGCAGCAGAGCTTTGGCGGCAGCAACAGAAGACGATCCGCCATATTCACACTCTCGGGCTTCGCGCCTCTTCACAAAATACCGCTTCATTAAATACGTCAAACAAGATCTACCGGTCGGTGGCGAGTGCGCCCAGTAGATTAACAGGCGATATGTTAAACTACATGCAGTCGCTTGCAAATCGATGTTCATTTGCTGTAGCCATTTGATAAATTTCCAATCATGCAGGAACAATAATCGAAGATGAAGACCAAACCTCATGGAAAAAGATAGTCCTTCGATGAGACGCCAGCTTACATACTTTTCACACTATAATGGGCATCACGATTACCTGAATCTCTCAGCACAGCAGCGAGTCTGTTATTTTCTGACAAATTATAGTTGACAAAACTTTCAAACGAAAGTTCCTTCTCGACAATGCAATATGAATACTATTGAGTGACGTTATTCCAAGAGTTTTCAATTAACTTTTAGTAAACAAAACACTTTCAAAGTAAGGTTCCTTCTCGACATTTCAACATGAATGAATATTGAGTGATTAGATTCAAATACAACTTATAATAACTAGAACAACATTTTTCGTATTATTTCTTACATTTCAACACAAAATATTTTAAAACAAGTTTTCAAATTAGAAACACAACGTTTTCTGTTGAGTTCCTACTCGAATTGTATTATTCACAATTAGGCTGAAGTACAGCGCGAGTCCGTGTGAGGGAATCATGTCAACCAATTGGTTGGATCGAAAAATTATGCTTACTCAAGCACATCACTGATACGCGCCATTTCCAATGAAGATGAAGTTTGAAGCAAGCATAAAGTGCCATGACCGTTTCGTTGAGCGATCTAAGAATTAACTTCTTCAGATTCGTTCAAGAGTGGTGTGCAACTGATGCATTAGATTGTGGCTACTAGATTAAGAACAACTAATAAAACATTTCCAGTACTAGAAACACAAATAAATTATTGTTTCGCTCATCAGCAAAACAAATTTTTTGGTAAAGAAATTAGGCTGAAATTATGATTTCACTTTCTTACACTTCTGTTCCTGGAAGTATTTTCACTAAAACTCTATAGGTGGCTTCCCCAAATCATATTGTAATTTAGTGAGCTTCCAATATATCTAGTAGTAAATAAGTTATTCATAACAAATATTAAATAAATATCAAAGGGCTTCTTGACCATCTTCTGGAAAAAAATCGTCAGACGATGATTAATGTATATTCAAGTATCGCTGCGGATGATTTTAAATTGATATGATAATCTCCAAGAAGCTTTTCTAAAAGTTGAAATGGATTTTTTTCGAAAACACTTCAAGCTAGAAAAAATATCTTTCACCTAGTTCAATTAACATTTCTACGAAAAAACAATCGGATTATATTCAGAAAACGTAATTCACTTTAGAATGCAACGGTATTGTCACTATTGTGAGGAAGCAAAGCCTGTGTAATGATGAGGAAGAACAGGAGACGTTCAGAGATTCGTTGCTGCGTTGTAGAAAAAAAAATGCCAGGTGGACGCTGCGTGGGCAGGTGTAGGAGCAAGGGTTGTGGGTACAGGAACGACGAGGTTTAACTGGCGGTGGCGCAGAAAAACTAAGTAGTTGCAGGTGAGGTCGAAAATGGTCTATGACAACTATTGAGAAGAAAAAAAGGTGAGGCTTGTGGTGAGGAAAGCAAAAAGAAGTTTGCCTAACGATGGTTGGCGAAGCTAATGAATCTGTGTTTTGTGTTGGGCGTGATGCCGGTTGAGTAGCGCAGTGATTGCATTGTTCCCCTGTTCAAGGGCGAATGTGTGGTCGGTGTAAGTTGTACGGGAGAGTGGTAATCAAGAGAATTAGAGGCAGTAGGGATGGTGTGATTGACGAAGCACAGTGCGGCTTTAGGATAGTAGAGGGTGTGCCGATAAGATTTTTGCAGCAAGCCAAATCTACGAGAAATGTCTTACGAGAGAAAACATATATTCTCTGCATTCATGGATCTGAAAAAGGCCAACAATAAAGCCGACAGAGAAGCGTTGGGCAGGGTGTTACGTGTGTATGGGGTGGGCGGAAATTTTGTAAGAATATTCGAGAGTTTCAGTGTTGGCAGCTGAACATGCATCAAGATTAGGGAGTGAGGTAAGAGCTTGATTCCGTATAAAAATGGGACTGCAACAAGCTTGCGTTGAGTCTCTTTGGCTGGTGTGGTCTTTGAGGTTTGCGTGAGTGCAATGGGTCAAGGTTTAGAGCTGTTGGGAGCAACTGGGCGGAGTTTGAAATGAGTCGGTTGTTGTTTGCGGATGATACGGCACTGGTGGCTCTTTCAGGAGAGAAGTTGTGTAGGCAAATGCTTCAGTTTGGTGGTGTGGTTGAAAAGACGGAAGCTACGAAATAACGTGTGGGTAGAAGTAAAGCATTGCGATGTTCGAGGAATGACGATGAGAGCGGAAGCAGCGTTCGCCTAAAATGAGTTATTGGAGGAAGTATAGTGTTTTAAGTACCTGGGCTCTCATGTGGAGAAGAGTGAACTAGTGAAAACTGAGGGGAGATCTTGAAATAAAAAAGGGTGATAGTGTTGTGTGCACTGAAGAGCTCAATATGCTGTAGGACGTTGGGTACGGAATCAAATAGAGGGCTGTATTAGGGGGTACTTGTCCTAACTGTGCACTACGCCTCATTGTAGGATGCTGATTCAAGTTTAAGTATAATTTAATGCTTCAATTACGCTGCTACTCTATGCTCTGAGTTACATTCTACAATTCAAAACCACCCAGTAAAGGACTTACATTTTCACTTGACGGCATGTGTCGCACGGCAATATATACTCGGCTTTTGAAATAGCTGCTCCACTGAATGCTCACTTCGGACAACACCTTCTTATTCGAAATAAAACCAACGCGTTAATCACAACACAACAAATACATAGCCTATAAAGTTGAGCAGAAACCAAGAAGGCAATTATACATGTCATCAATCACCGAAGGAATGCAAGGAATCTGAGTCTTGAGGATGAGATCAATCAGTGCAGTGTGAGATTATCACTGATGAATTACGCTAACATTGAGCCACTGATGCGATAAGATTATAGCGTCACCTCGCGGCAGGCATTGCACATGGAAGAAAACAGTCTGCTTGACGGGAAGGAAAGTTATTTAAATGATCAGTAAGTGACGTATGATAAGGAGATCAGGACACGCTCGATGTTATGCCATAGGCAGTCACCCAAGCTCCATCGGAAAAGGATGTCAAGAAAGAGTTCGTTTGACTTTGAATCAGACAGGAACTTATCGAGTTACATATAAAATTGCATGGCAAGTGGAACCATAACACTAGATTCCGATACATTTTTATTCTAGTGTGTGTGCGGAAACAATTTTATCGAAATGAAAATTATCAATGATTTATGATTCAGGTATGTACGTAGGTTGGTGCATGCAAGAATAATACGTCAACGAAACCAAAGGATTCGAACGAAATCATATAAATGGATCCAGTTAGAGGATGTCTCGGTGCCAGAAGGACATTGACTCCAGTGCACTAGAAAGCCTTGGCACTCTAATCTAATCGAGAGGATGCCTCTAGTAGAGCATCTGCCCGTGACAGATGCACAACAGTAGGAGGTAATTTATAGCAGAGCCTCTGTCCCGAGGTCCGGGTTCTTCAGAGTTAATTGCGTCTGGAACAGCATGAGGTTAAATATTCTGAGTAGCGCTGCCCCAGAGTCCTGTTGAGCGCCTGGATCGTTCACTAAGTTTGTTAGTACCCCCTTTCTCCCTCCGAACATGTTTGTACCTGTTTCGCTGTCCCTTGCAGCCGCGAGAAAGGCCCCGATTGCTACCATATTCCAAGTCTCAACATTTTTCTACCAGCGCCAATAAATCCTAACACTATAATATCCAAATGCGTTCCTTACACTGACGCAGTTTACTATCGCCGAAAAAGCTTTCTGACTAAATTTGAGACTTCATTAGTTTCTATCTGATACAAAGCAGTAGGGACATTTTTGCCATCCTTCTCCTATAGACCTTGAGAGAAAGTGCACGTGACACCCTAGCATGCCTGTCGTGTAGCTTCTTATTATCAAAAGTTACTGCAGATAGAAATGCTTTCTGGTAACTTCCACTGCTGGCTTGCTCATGACAAACCAGGACAACTTAACATGTTCTGGAAATCAACACAAGTACACATATACAAATACTTTGCGCATTAGTAAGTATTAAACAGCTGGCTTCCTTTACAGTTCGATCAGACTATTGAAGGTTGTTGTAGAAGTAAAAGAAGTTTAGTTAAGCTGAGGCAGGGACGAAGTGACAGCAGCAACAGGTTGTGATAGAACAGCGACCGGTTGTTTTGAGGTGTTCCAGTAGTGAACACTCCTCAATAAACAGTCCTTTTAGTGTGACAGCGAAAGCAATCATCGACGGATTTTTTTTGTCAGAAGAATATGCTTGTGAAGCACAAAATATACGTTTGCTGGCAAAACAATACCACTGAAAATTTAAACAAAATTAATAAAAATACGTTATCTTGCGATCCACTATGATGACAAAATATTTGAGCAGCTTTTCGAAACAAAACATCAAATAATTAAAATAAAATATTAGAACACATACCTGCTACTTACCACATAGGATTCTCTACATGGTTCTTCTTAAAACCAATCCAAGCATCCGTCCATTTATAAACTGGCAACGCAAATACAAGAAACTAATCCTTCCTACAGCGAACACGTAATGATGGTCATTAGCAACTATCTTTTTCATGCAACGAAGAATTAACAGTAATAAGAGGAAGTATTAAATGTAATAAGAGCTCTAACAGGAAGAAAACCAGTACCGCCAGATAATTCATTTACACTAATACGAGATTACAACCCAAGAAGTAGTAAGTACGACATACGATTAGCTAACAATGCGCGAAAAATACGAAACAGTTCATTACTAAAAAGGGATCCTACAGTCATACTGAATAGGGTTCAATATTTTTCAAGATCTTTCTTTCCGAGATTCTTTGAGCCTGAAAGCAAGTGATGTCTCAGAACAAGACGGGCTAGGAATGGAGAGCAAACTAAACTAAACGAGAAAGTGTCGAGATTCTTACTCACATTTTGCTGTATATCAGATGCGCAGCTGCAATTGTTCACTTTCAAGACGACACGCACAGTACAGAACTGATAATATACCTTCTTCTCAACCTATGATGTCATCGGGCTGTGAATACTAAAAAAATTGAATCCAACAATCCACACAACTAGTATTTAATAAATAGACACAAAAGTGACACAAAATATATCTGTTCTGACGGTCGATCACACAGCTAGACAATAACTGTTGTTGAAACCGTGAAAATTTTGATGCCAATCTCTATATAGACGTCAATCTCAGACTGCACAGTTAATAGCACAAAAGCTAGAAGTTCCGCTTTGTTTAATAAGCAGGCTTTAATAATATTGGATGAAGGAGGCTATCTTAGGTCTATTAAATTAGTGTTGTCTTAATTATTGGGGCTAATAGAGTGGATTCTCTGGAATAAGACCCATTTACGGCACGGTTACACAAACCAGACAAAGATAACCAATAGAGAGACAATCTCAGTCGTCGTAGAAAACTACGTTGCATTATCTTAGACCTGATTTAAATCAACATCAATCTTGGAAGACTCGCCAATAGTTCTCGACTTCGATGGAGAAACAATGTTGGCTTTAGAAGAAACACATCACGACACACGACCGACATTTTCAATTTCAACAATATCATTCGAGATCAAATGACCGGCAGTTGAACTTTTGAGAATATTGTTATCACCGACAGGTTTTTATGTCTTTAGCACAAACGGACCAATTGGCTAGTTTAGAAGTTATTTTGTGAGCACATGACACGACCTCGACAAGTTCACAACCTTGAGGAACCATTCCATTTGCGATGATTCTGTCCGAGCATAAAATACTTAATCGGCCAACAATCGGAGCCGATTCATGTCCAATACATCCTTCCTATATATCTTCAAGTACGCATCCACACTGCTGGGATACCTCATTATATTATCAACACAGCAGACGCAAAATTCAAATTTTGTATCACTTACAATTTATTTCTATCGTCGAGATTCCGTATCAGATTTTTTTTCGGCCGCCTACACGCGTATGACACAGTAACCGAGGGTTGTGCAATCAGTTGTGTGAGGCGCGTTTGCCGTGGAGGTACTCGGTCCAGCGAACGGCGGTGTCCCTAAGTACAGGGTCATCGTCAAGGGCGGCAAGCAGGAGGAGCTGAGTTATGTGTGTGGTGTGGTAGTCCCAGCGGGCAGGCTTAGGCGCCACGTGACTTGTAAAGTGACGTAAGTCGTACAGGCTGCCCCAGCCAGTGTCGAACAACGGTAGTAAAGTCTTGAGGGAAGTCATGCCTATTGCGTACAGCTCCGCTGCCTCGGATGTGGACGGGCCGGGGCTGCACATGGTGACAAAAGGAAATTGAACATAAAAAAATCGGCAGGTATGACAACAAAATTAGTTGAAAACCATTTCAAAACAATCCATTACTTGTGAAATGTTAAACAAAATAAATTGAATGGACAGGCACGTTAATAGAGAAGATTGGTGTTTACCTGGCTTCTTTCAGGTCGTACAGACCAATAAGGCTGTAGATGAAGCCGTTTAAAACGAACAGAGATGGTGTGGTAGGATACTCCTCGTACCACGCATATCCTCCCGGGAAGTAAGCTCGCACGCCACCTGTGAGGAACAGAAGGTCGGAGTGAAAGAGAGGTCGCTCACATCAGAAAATTTCAAAAACGTAGGCATGACTTAAAAATGACCAGTATTCCCAACAATGGAATTTCGTTACCAGTGCAATTGAAATGAGTCACGTGCAGATCTAGTTTAAGGGCTGAGAAAAAAAATTAGGGGTAGCCCGTACTCGTCGCATTCTTGTTGCAAGTATCTTTTAGTTTCATCATTTATCTGCAGACCTTCATGTAGATCTCCGATTGCCGGACCGTTCACCTTGTGTGGCATTGACGGTGTAAAGGTGCGTGGCACGGACAGCAGCGTCCAAGTAACTCTGGTCGCCAGTATGTTGGGCGGCGCGTACCAGCAGCGATATGGCCTGACCCTGCGCCATGGCGGAGTACCAGCCACTGGGTAGCTGCAGCAGGCCCTTCACCACCTGTGGCCACAAAGTTAAGTGGAGACACTCTGCATCAACCAAAAAAAAAGACATGCAGACAAACCCATTATAGTAGATTAAATTGAAGTGAACAGGGTGACTATTGAACTGATAGTTCAAACAATGTGATTGTGGGCAGTGTGCAGCATGGAAGGAAATTCAATAGTAGCATCATCAAAGTAAAAATAAATATAAAACTAACGGGGATGCCATACATGACAGCAACAGCAAAGGGCAATGAAGTGAGACTCACTTGCTCTGAAACAGCATCAGAGTAGCAACGGTGTGTTGATGTCAAGTTTCAAAGTAGTTGCTTGAGTTGCTTCCGTTTTCCACCGGCGTCCCAACGCGAAGTTGATGCAGACTCCCCCGTAGGGCAATTGAAGAGTGGCAAAGTAGGTGCAGCGTAGATTACGAGTAGGTTCAACGCAGATTACGAGTAGGTTCAACGCAGATTACGAGTAGGTTCAACGTAGATTACGAGTAGGTTTAACGTAGATACAGAGAAGGTCTAACGTAGATACCGAGTAGGTTTAACATAGATAGAGCATGTTTAATCTAAATACGGAATAGGTTTAACGCAAACACGGAGTAAGTTTAACGTAGGTTCAGAGTAGGTTTAACGTAGGTTTAACGTGGGTTCAATGTAGATATTGAGTAGGTTCAACATAGATAGTGAGTAGGTTTGAAATAGATACCAAGTATGTTTAACGTAGATACAGAGTAGGTTTAACGTAGATTTGGGAGGGGGGAGCATAGGTTCCAGGACTTAAAGGGTCCTCAAGAGGGTCCCACAGTTCCTCAAGAGGGTCCCGAAGGGTAGCAAGAGTGGCTCAAAGGGCCCCAGAAGGGTCCAAGTGGGTCCCCCCATATCCTCCTGGTCTTCCTAGTCCCCCAGGTTCCCGAAACCCCGGGTCTCCGAGTACCCCCCTTCCCTGGGTCACCTTGTCTCAACTAACCTCGATATATATAATAAAAACCAATGCAAAATTGATCACCATGAAAAAGACATAGAACAATAATAGAGCCAAAGAAATAAAGTGTTAATGATCTATAAAATGAATAATCATCCATCCACCCCAATCCGAGTGTGAAAGACTCGTTCGCTCCGAAAACTCATCAGAGCAACAACGGTGTGCTAAACCCGGGTGGGCTCTCTCCTCATCACCCTTGGCACAGTACTACTAATAAATTAGAGTGACGAGGCTGTCTAGTGGTAACTAGTGCTGCATCACGTCATCGACAAGTTTTCGTCTGCTTCGACTCCTGGTATGCTCAAGTCACCACAGTATAGGAGGTCTAGTAGGTTTTGTATTCGAAATACGTGAGGAATAGTAAACCTTCGTGACGGATGAAGTGATCAATTTAGAACATTAGATATCAGCAGTGAGTAAGTTATGTAGGTTGAAGGGGGGATATGAGAACACTCGACGAGTCGCCGCGAGTTCATCAGTGTTTTACGCTGATAGCCAACTGGTGGCGCAGCTGGTCCCATATACACACACGTCCATTAGATGGTTATGAGTTATCCATGTGCGTCCCGTGCACGAGCGGTTGATAAGATTAGATTAGAGTGACGGGGCTTTCTAGCGCATTGGAGTCATCGTCCTTCTGGCGCCGATAGTCAAAGCAACAAACAGAGCTGCATCAAGTTAGTCTTGGTTTTTCTTCTTTTACAATGTTCGAGCTTAGGTTTACTACTGCGCAAAGTCTTAGTCCTTTACGCGGCGAACGTCTAGGGTATGTACGGGTGCAACAGGAGGTGCAGGAACTCCTAAGGTGATGAGGCCATATGGTCCCAGCACTCCCCGGATGACAGTAAGGAGGGATAACACACTACCTACCCTGCTTCAGAGCCCCAAGGATCCGCAGTAGACCTTAAGGATCTGGCTACGCGCTCCAACACCAGATGAGGGGGAAGATGAAGAAGAGACAGAAAACGGGGATCCCATGCATGAGATCTACACTAGGTGTAGGGAATTTCACGCAAGAGAACAGCAAGAATGGAAATAAGAAGAAGAAGGAATAGTCGTAGAAAAAGGTTGCATGAAAGAAAGAGCGCAACTGGGCTGTTTTTTGCCCCCTGAAAGGAGGATAGTTAGAACTGGTAGGTGGATGTTCAAGTGTGTGTGTCTGTGTGTGTATGTGTGCTGTGACTATTAGGAGAGTTGTTAAGAAGGAGTCTGAACATAAGATGGAAATGATGGAAATAAAAAGTAAAGTAAATCAGGATAGGAGAGAAAATGAGAGTTAGTAAAGGGTGAAGAAGAGGAGAGTCTGAAGGGAAATAAGGGTGTTCACCCCCCCCCCAGTTGGGCCGTGACTCCGTGCGGCCCGTGAACCTAACAGATGCCTAGGGGGGGAAGCGGTTGATAAACACTTGGTCCCTTCCGCTTTGATGACTCATAACCTTCCATCGAGATGTTATATGCGAATTGATGATAGGGAAGTTTGATGGGTGGACGCCAGTTTAGCTATGTTTAGCTATGCCCGAGTGACCAGGGACAAAGCGGAAGTCGACCGCTTGGCATGCTTCCGACATTGTAGAGAGATCGTGTTGTATTTTACGAAGAGCGGGGTGTGCATAATGCAGAGTTTTGAGCTGGGTGGGGACAGTCAGACGGTCTGAGAATATGACGGAATTGGGGGGCTATTTGTTTTAATTGGTGTCCAGTATACAGCCAGGTAGCCGGGGCGTTAGAATCTTGGTACCTTATCCACCGCGTGTCGTAGAAGGCGACTAAAAGGGCGCCCCGTAGCCGGGAGTAGAATCGTGCTACCGTAACCCCTGCGTGTCGTAGAAGGCGACTTAAAGGGGCGGAGCGAAAGGGCTAGGAATCCCGTTCTCTGTAAAACCCTTCCTCAAAGACGGCAAGACGAGCGGGGGGAGGAGAGGCACACGCCTCTCCGAACCCTATTGTTAGGGTCGTTGAATGTGCGTGGCTGTAGTACAAATGCTGTAAATTGGAAGGACATTGGTGAGATGATTGTGAGGAGGAAGTTTGATGTGTTGGCGCTGAGTGAGATGAAATTGAAAGGTAAGGAAGAATGTGAGTTTGGTGTGGTAAGTGGAAGAAAGTCTGGTGTGGAGGGAGGTTGGGCATGAGAAGGTGTGGTTTTGATATTGAGAGATCGGTTGGCTAGTAGCGTTACCTAGTGGGAGGAGGTGTTCTCAAGATTGAGGTGGGTGAAAGATAAGCTAGGCGTAGAAAGATGGGTATTTGTGAGTACTTACTGACCTGGCAGCGAGAGAAGTGAAGAAGAGAGGGAGCAATTCTGGACTGGCCTGAGTGAGCGTATTGAGAGTTTTGGAGGTAATTTCAATGTAGTTTTACTGGGTGACCTTAATGCGAGAGTTGGAGATGTAGTGGTGGAGAATGTGATAGGAAGGTATGGCGTTCCCGGTATAAATGACAGTGGAGAAACCTGATAGGTCTGTGTATGGAGCAGGAGTTAGTGGTCGTGAATAGTTTGTTCAAGAAGCGAGATATCCACAAGTACACATGGGTAAGGATGGCCCATGGTGCATGGTGGAGAGAGCACTGATGGATTTTGTGCTGATATCGAGGAGAGTGGTGGGGAGGCTGTTGGATGTGCGGGTGTTGAGAGGGGAGGGTGGAGGAGTGTCAGACCATCTGCTGGTGGAAGGAAGATTAAGAGTGGAGCAGAAGTGGAAGGGCAACAAACGAGTGGGAGGAGGAAGAGAGGTAGTGGAAGTGAGTGGACTGAATATGGTGAAAGATGAAAATGGCCAGTTGTTGTTTGAAAGTGGTGATGTACGGAAGAGGTAGGCCGTGTATTTTGATGAGTGGTTGAATGTCGAGGATGACAGAGAGGCCGACATTGTTGCTGTGGGTGGTGGTGGTCGGATGCCAGTTTTGGGAGAAAAACTTGTGGCGGACGTACCAAGGAAGAGGTGCAGGAGGCGGTGGAAGTGATGAAAGCAGGGAAAGTCCCTGGTTTGGATAGCGTTGCGACCGAGTGCCTGAAAAAGGGTGGAGTAACGATTGTTGAATGGTTGGTGAGGTTCCTGAACTTGTGTTTTGTGGCAGGCATGGTACCAATTGAGTGGTGCAGTGCCTGCATTGTTCCGCTGTTTAAGGGTAAAGGAGATACAAATGAAAGCTGCAACTCGAGAGGTATCAGTCTGTTATGTGTGGTTGGTAAGTTGTACGGGAAAGTGCTGATCAAAAGGATTAGAGACTGTACGGACTGCGCAATTGGAGAGGAACAGTGTGGCTTTAGGAGTGGTAGAGGGTGTGCCGATCAGATTTTTGCAGTGAGACAGGTCCGT
>SDVV010030425.1:0-11678 GCA_016164225.1 Gammarus roeselii
CTCGAAGCTTCCTCCTCTCACACACTCTACCAAACTCAGACACTAGCCTACATAGTTTCTCCTCCGAATCCGCAACCAGGGCCGTATCATCGGCAAATAGCAACTGGCTCAACTGCCAACTCCGCCCATTCGCTTCCAAGAGTTCCAAGCCACGACCCAGCACACTCGCGTTCACCTCCCTGACCACTCCATCCATATAGAGGTTGAACAGCCAGGGAGACATCACGCAGCCTTGTCTCAGTTCCACTTTCACTGTGAACCAATCACTCACCTCGCTCCCCACTCTGACACATGCTCGGCTGTCAGCATAGAAACTCTGCACTGCTTTCAACAGGTGTCCGCCCACTCCATACAAACGCAACACCCTCCACAGCGCTTCCCTATCAATTCTGTCGTATGCCTTCTCCAGATCCATGAAATGGTGATATTCGCATTGAAACAAACTGTTGAGTATTACAGATGTAGAGACTCGATTAGAGGTCCTTAATTGACCCTACGTTATCCTAATAACACTAAATACATTATAAGTGCATCACAAGCACCTATTACTATTAAGCAGTCGCATCTTTTGATCTCATTGTTGCACCTCTCTGTAGGTAGCTACAACATTTCCGTTCAGCTAGTACAAACTGCTTCAAACCATGATGGCAGTGCAACAAATATTTCTTTTGGGTAAATAAATATGTATATCTACGCACAAAAAGCCATGAAACAAGCATCAGAAGGAATAAATGATTCAGAGAGATACCTTGACACAAATCTGGCAACAACGCCTTCTGGGCAACAGGCTGAGCGGGGTTTTCTAGACTCTTCGTAGACAGGGACAAGAACATAGTTCTCGTAGCAGTTAGTTTATTATATACTTGCATACATACACGGGAAGACACCAGCCGACTAAATATCCTCTGTTGCAGGATATACATATAGATAGTGTGTACCTAGATTTGCCTTGGCCAGTGCGACGTGATACAAAGGCTTTCCTGTGTTCTTGCCCCACAGAAGACAGGTGAGAATAACATTGTTTAATATGTGCTATCCCCAGTGTAGAGCAGACTAATAAATACAGTTGCAGATTTCTGCAGCAAGACACTATTGTAAATACCTGGATGCAAGATCTCAACTGTATTCAAAGGCATAGCAGCTAGTTATGGGGAATTCCTCTGCTAAATGCCATTACAAGATTGTCAATTATGCTAACTTGATAGCAATCTTTAGATCTGAGTAGCACCCTATCTTGATCCATGCCTATTTATAGATATATATAGCTATGTAGTGCCTATATAGTGTATATAACATTTTTTAAATGTTGACATCTCTCTTGCAACTATATTACGTACAGAATGCATATTCTAGGGCATGAACATAATATCAAGGCCAGTAAGATTCTTGCATTATGGAGCTTAAGACTTCAATTTTTTATTCCTTATAGCTACACCCTCAGTGGTATGATATTTCTTTTTTGGATTTCAATTTGTTTTATTACATGCACCCAATCTGTCTGCTTGTATAAGGCAAGCAGCATGAAATGTAATTATCTCCCATGCTGCACCTATTTTTTAGCCAAGAATATTTTATGTGCAGCCTTTTAGCCTGCTGCAACCAAGGACACAAGGGGACACTATCTCCATAGTACGTGAACCTCATCAGGCAAAAAGAAAACCGAATTCTTGACTGGATCTCACAAAATTCCAAGAAAAAGGTCCCCCAAAGATAACCGGAATTTAACAACGCCACCAAGATTTTCTTGCCGGCTTTTCTATCTACCTTCTTTTCCCCTTCTATATTACCTGTGGATGTCTTCATTCAGTCAAGTTGGGATCAATACCAAAGAGAAAATACCACGTCTTGTCTATGTCTTTGTGTCTGTTTTTTGGTGCTTGATCATAATACTCAACCTCATTTGTAAAAAAGGATAGCATAACTTGGAGTCAGACTGTGCCTTGAAAGTGAAATCACCGTGTTTACTTGAATGATTATCGCTCACAGAAGCTCATTACTATTAACAACTTGGTTTGTCAATGGGCACTTGCCCATAATCAATATATAAATTACCAACTTCACCAAACTGGTGACCTGCACCAATAACAGATCAAGGTCGATAGACTGGCAGACTAGACTGGGTGTAGGTAGTGAAACTGCATGAGGGAAACATCATAGACACCAAGAGGACTTGACGTAGAAAAACAGTCATTGATTTAAAAAAAAATTGTCATTGACACCAACTACTGCAGAGTAAGGTGCTAATTTGATTAATTAACTCGGCAACTAATCAAATTTGTTTTGTGTTTAATAAAAAAATATATATACTTTTTTTTGTATGAAACAAACTGGCACACAGGAAAAATATGTAACATCACAATTCTGTGATTTTGATAAAATTCTTGTACCAACTTGGTGTCAGCAGATTCAAAGCCACTGCGCAAGTGACCTGCTGGTGTATTCACAACACACACCAAAGCGAATTGGATACCCATTTAAATTGCAAGTTTTTGTGACAACCTTGGTGTTAAAAGTTCGTGCTCAACAACAAGTGGTGCAACCTCGCCTCAGTGAAGTGCTCGAAGAACTTGGAGGAATTGCAATCTCACAGCACACATAAGAATTAAATTTATCTCAATCTCTCAACAAAAACAATTTGCATTCTACACCTTGGTACACATTCCACATTGACAACAGACATTGCATTTAGAAATAATTATTTCTAGTCAGTCACCAGAATCACAAATTGAAAACCAGATCATCGTCGACTAAGCCCACACAATCAACATGGTGGAGGACGGAAACCCTGACGACAACCTTATTGTAGGAAATCCATCACTTTCCAACAGCATAACTGCAAACAAGGACTTTAATGTCACACCATACATGCCTGAAGCATCAGCTTTCTGGTTCTACCTGCTAGAAGCCGACTTCAAACCACATGCCATCACAGATAACCAAACCAAAGTCCGGTTGACGCTCAAAGTCCTACCACCACAATTACGGTTATCACTCCAGAACATAGTCTTGAAGGAAGGAGACAGCCGTTACCCACAAATTAAAGTCAAAATTACTTCCTTAAACACACTACCTAAATCAGCTCGCATAAGACAAATTCTGGACAAAGAACGACGAGTAACCCGCACAATGGCACAGTTCCTGGTCCATCTTCGACATCTTCTTGGTAGTGACTCGGAATCCGTTGCACACCACAACACCCCGTTCTTGAAAGAAATGTTCATGAGAGAAATACCGAGATACATCAAATATGCACTATTGGTCAACAATAAGACAACCCTAACTGACATTGTGGAGGCAACAGATAAAATACTAACTGAATACCCAGAGTCAAACATTCCAGTAAACAACATCAGCAGTGTTCAGCCAACATTCACACCACAGCCACAACACAACACAGCTATGCACAGCGACACCACTCTAACTATCAATGCTCTGACCTCACGAATATCAGAAATAGATTTCAAAATTAGAGCACTCTCACAGGAAAAAGACCATCTTCTGAAAGGAATTGACCACCTGGAGAGAACAATCCACAACCTGGAGGACAAAATAAATAACGAACAACAATCAATCCTGACCAGACTGCAAAAGCTAGAACAACGACCACATTACAACAACCATGGAAACAGAGGAAGAAGCACTTCACACCGACGTGAACCTTCTGCAGAAAACAGAACGCGTGGTCATTTCCACAGGCTCTTTGGCACAAATGCTCGCAGATGCACATTACCATGTGACATTAGCAGCCTTTTCAACAACCAGGAGGGAAACTGACATCCCGTGATGACAACGTGAGCACCGTCACGGCAATAACCCTCAAGAAGACTCGTCTCCTAACCATAACTGACAGAAAATGCAAGTTCACCTTCTTAATAGACACAGGTGCTGCTGTATCTGTCATTCCACCTCAAGCAACCGACCTCAGAAATGAGGAAGTTAGCAACCTTCGCGCTGTCAATGGGTCCCGCATACCCATCTATGGTGAGCGGCTAATGACTCTCAACATTGGTCTGCGAAAGGATATAACTTGGCTATTCATCATAGCCCAGGTTGACCAACCAATTATCGGTGCTGACTTGCTAACCCACCAAAAGCTTGTGGTAGACCTACATAACAGGCGGCTCATGGATACCTCCATGATCCTGACTGCCTCCGCAGGTCTGGCTTTAGCCGGTGCAACACTCAACACCCTAGGAGACGACCGAGACTGCTATAGAAAATTATTACAGAAACATAAAACCATCACAATGCCTGACACTGCATTGACAAAACCCAAGCATAATGTGAGACACATCATTACAACAACGGGACAACCAGTTTTTGTGCGCCCCAGGCGACCTAATCCTAAAGTCGCAGACTCGGCAAAAGAAGCCATAAAAGGAATGCTGCAGGACGGGATCATCCGATCCAGTAAAAGCCCTTGGGCGTCACCATTACATGGGGTACCCAAGAAGGTTGGCTGGAGATTGTGCGGAGACTACAGAAGTGTTAATTTCCAGACAGTAGGCGTTAGCTGCCCCCTAAAACACCTGTAAGACTTTTCAGCCCAACTGACAAGAAAAAACATCTTCTCAAAGGTTGACCTTGCCAGTGCCTACTTCCAAATCCCCATGGACGAGGAAAGCATCCCCAAAACGGCTATCAACACATCTTTTGGATCTTGTGAGTTCACGCGCATGCCCTATGGCCTCAGCGGTGCAGCTCAAACCTTTCATCGATTTTTTGACACAGTCCTCCGTGACATATCCGTCGCAGGACGTCCAGTCACGAACTTCAATTAAGTTGACGACATACTAGTTGTCAGCTCAAATAAGACTGAACATCTCCAGGACCTCGAAGAACTTTTCACCAGACTAGCAGCTCGTGGACTAGTCATTCACCCACTCAAAGGTGAATTTAGACGTCCCGAAGTGGACTTTCTTGGACACAGAATAACCTCACAGGGAATACTGCCGTTGCCCCAGAAGGTCAAGGCTGTCAATGATTTTGAGAAGCCCGTGTACATCAGGACGCTCCAAACATTCTATGGGATGATACAGTTTTACAACAGATTCTTGAATAACATTGCCTCAGTCATGGCACCACTCAACCACACTTCTTTCGGGTAAACCCAGGAAGAATGACAAAATTGCGTGGAACCCAGAAGCAAACCAGGCATTTGAAGATGCAAAAGCAGCACTAGCTCAAGCAACAATGCTTCAACACCCATTGCCTGATGCACCAACTGCAATTGCAGTGGATGCTTCCAACACCACAGTAGGAGCAGTGCTGCAGCAGCTCTAAGACAATGAATGGAGACCGCTTGCTTTCTTCAGCAAGAAATTACAGCCAAGGGAAAGGAAATACTCCACCTTTGGTCAAGAATTGCTTGCAGCTTATCTATCAGTGAAGCACTTCCGCTACTTCATCGTAGGCATAGACTTTGCCATCATCATCGATCATAAGCTATTGGTTGGTGCACTTCACAAACGACGTGAACGAGACATCCCATGGGAGAGCCGCTAACTCTCCTACATCAGTCAGTTCACAACTGATATCAGGCACATTCCTGGAGAAAAGAACCAAGCTGCAGACGCCTTGTCACGATGTCACGATCAAGAGGATCCAGTCACGCAACTGCTTCCTGAACCGAACGATGAGGATTGTGATTACCTTCTCACAGCAATATTCACGGACATTGATGAAGAACGACTTTGCACGGAACAACTTCAAGACCAAGAGTTGAAAGCACTACTCAAAGACAAGGATTCAACCTTCCGCCTACAACAAGTTGATGGAATTTACATGCACATACATGACAATGTGTGCCGACCTTACATTCCACAGATAATGCGCAAGGAATTCCTCCACAAGGTGCTCAACATCACCCATCCTGGGAAGCGTGCCACAGTTCAGCAACTTGCCACGCGTTATGTGTGGCCAGCCATGAAGAAATACATCCGACACTGGTGTGAGCAGTGCACAAGCTGTAAAAAAGGCAAAATAAGTCGTCCCAACTTTGTTTCATCACAAACCATTCCATCAGAAGGAGGAAAGTTTGCGCAGGTACATCACGATCTTGTGGGACCCTTACCTCACAATGAGGGGTACGAATACCTACACACCATGATCGACAGACATACCCGCTGGCCTGAAATCTGTCCCATCAAAGATGTACGAGCAGAAACAGTCAGCAAAGCTTTCCTTGCCACCTGGATCTCACGCTATGGTTGCCCCATCAGCATCATCACAGACCGCGGTCTTCAGTTTGAATCAGCATTATGGACCAATCGCATGGAAACCCTTGGTTCGGTGCGAATCAGGACCACCGCTTACCACCCTCAGGCTAATAGCCTGATCGAACAACTCCACCGCCGAGTCAAGGATGCATTAAAAACACAGGCAGATTCTCATCACTGGGTGGAAAAACTTCCTATTCATCCTCCTAGGCATGCGAACCGCAGTAAAAGAGGACATCGGGTATACAGCAGCAGGACTCATGTTTGGAGTAAACTTGCGACTTCCATGCGACCTGTCGGTCAGAAACCGCAATCCTGCACTGACCGTCATAACCGAGTAAAACCAGATACTCCAAAGCTTCATGAACGAAGTTGGTCCGGCACAGTCCCGACCAATTCAACCAGCAGAGGGGCGCCTCGACCCCAAACTCAAAACCGCGACGCACGTCTTTGTCCTCATCGACAGAGTACGGCGCCCGCTCGAACACTCTACGAAGGACCGGTTGAGGTAGTTCAACGAATACCGACACACTACACCTCCAAGCGAAGAGGCAAAACCGACAATGTCCATGTCTCTCGTTTGAAAGAGGCCCATGGCATAGACGACGTTTTCCCCGAATGACATTCACATGTCAGGATAAAAATCGGAAACGTTCCATCAACCACACCAGGCCCAGACCGAGTTTCCTCACCAGGCGCATCACGTCCAGAGGACCGGCACGCGCCACGAACCCAGACTACCAGACAACCAGCAAATTTACCACCGCAAGCCCTCATAGGACGGCGAGTACAAATAAACCCACAACCTCAAGTCAGGTTGTTCACTCAGACCACCAGGTCTGGCAGAGCAGTAAGAGCACCAGACCGCCTCAACATGTAGCTAACACTGCGCATTTGGACGTCAGCCAAGCAGGGTAGAAAACAATACTGCATCCCTGGCTGCAGTCTGAATGGGGAGTGATGTAGAGGTCCTTAATTGACCCTACATTATCCTAATAACACTTAACACATTATGCGTGCATCACAAGCACCTATTACTACTAAGCAATCGCATCTTTTGATCTCATTGTTGCATCTCTCTATAGGTAGCTACAACATTTCCATTCAGCTGGTACAAACTGCTTCCAGCCATAATGGCAGTGCAACAAATATATATTTTGGCTAGATAAATATGTATACCCACGCACAAAGAGCCATGGAACATGGATCAGAAGGAATAAATGATTCAGAGAAATACCTTAACACAAATCGGGCAACAACGCCTTCCGGGCAACAAGCTGAGCGTTTTTTTTTTTAGATTCTTCGTAGACAGGGACAAGAACATAGTTCTTGTAGCAGTTAGTTTATTATATACTTGCATGCATACACGGGAAGACACCAGTCGACTAAATATCCTCTGTTGCAGGATATACATATGTAGAGGTCCTTAATTGACCCTACATTATTTTAATAAACACTAAACGCATTATACGTGCATCACAAGCACTATTACGATTAAGCAATCGCATCTTTTGATCTCATTGTTGCATATCTCTGTAGGCAGCAACAACATTTTCGTTCAGCCAGTACAAACAGCTTCCAACCATAATTTTCGTTCAGCCAGTACAAACAGCTTCCAACCATAATGGCAGTGCAACAAATATTTATTTTAGCTAAATAAATTTGTATAACACACGCACTAAAAGCCATGGAACATGAATCAGATGGAATAAATGATTCAGATAAACATTCTTACAAAATTCAGAGAATTTTTTGTTTCACATGAATCTGGCAACAAGCGGAGCGGGCTTTGTTTTTCTTGGCTCTTCCGTTTTGGCGGCTCGCACGATATGGTCGTTTCTGTGTTTCCTCAAGACCTGCCCAAAGACATTATAGTACTGCAGGGCTAGATAGATTAGGCTTACCTTGGATATTGCTCCACAGAAGACAGGTGAGAACAGTGTTGTGTCCTATTCCCAGTGTAGAGCACACCATTGTAAATACTGGATGGAAGAGGGTGACTATGAAGGCACATTCCTCTTCCAAATGGCATACCAAGAGTCACTTGTTTGTGATCAAGCATGGTAGCAATCTTTTACTCAGAGTATCACCCTACCTTGATCTATGCCTATGTATAGATATATATATATATAGCTATATAGTGCCTATAAAATGAAAATATATATTTTTTTTAACATAGAAATATTTGAACGCAACCTTAGATTATTAATGCCCTCTCCTAGCTTCATGCTTTAGGCTAGCTAAAGGATTTTAGAATATCAATAATTTGAATATCAAGTCTGACTGTTTTTTGTGTCAGCTGGAATTTCATTCAAATTTCAAGAATTTTATTTCATAACAGCTAATTCTAAAATATAGTGAGTCATTACCACTTGACGGAGCCAGTTCCTCCATTCTTTAACTTCAATAACAATTTATGCTGACTACTTAACTAGACTTGTGGGTACCAGATTGAGCCACACCTTAAGTGTTATGCTATTTCTCTTATTATTTGTTTAGTACATGCACCCAATCTGTCTGCCTGTATGAGGCAGGCAGAATGGTATGTGATTATCCTTCCTGCCACACATTGTTAGCCAACTATGTTCTGTGTGCAGCCTTTCACCCCCCTGCTACTGAGGCCATGAGGACACCCGTCTTCAGGCAAGACAGAAATTAACAGTCCGAAGAAATTGAAGAAAGGTTCCCCCCAAGGTAATTCCCTCTGGGATCCATTGACGCCACCAAGATTTTCCGCTGGCATTCTCTTTATCTATATTTCTTCTTTTCCCCTTCTATATTATCCTTGGACAACAATAACCCAGTTAAGTGGGGTATTATATATTCAAAAAGATACCGTGCCTTACTGTCCTTATCTGTTTATTGGTGTTTGCCCATAATACTCAATCTAATATAAAAAAAAACTTGGAGTCAGATCGTGCCTTGGAAGTGAAAGCACCTTTTATTTGAATTCTTATCGCTCACAGAAGCTTATTCGTTATTAACATTTTGAGTAACCAAAATAAGGGTAAATTACCCTTCATTACTCAAATTCACATTTAAAAAAACCCTAACACCTAAACATATAGATAGTGTGCACCTAGATTTACCTTGGCCAGTGCGACGTGATACAAAGGCTTTCTTGTGTTTTTGCCCCACAGAAGACAGGTGAAAACAACATTGTTTAATATGTGCTATCCCCAGTGTAGAGCAGACTAATAAATACAGTTGCAGATTTCTGCAGCAAGACACAATTGTAAATACCTGGATGCAAGATTTCAACTGTATTCAAAGGCATAGCAGTTAGCTATAGGGAATTCCTCTGCCAAATGTCATAACAAGATTGTCAATTATTCTAACATGATAGCAATCTTTAGATCTGAGTAGCACCCTACCTTGATCCATGCCTATTTATAGAAATATATATAGCTATACAGTGCCTATATAGTGTGAATAACATTTTTTGAATGTTGACATCTCTCCTGCAACTATATTACATCCAGAATGCATATTCTGGGACATGAACATAATATCAAGGCCTGTAAGATTCATGCATTATGGAGCTTAAGACTTCCATCTTTTATTCCTGGTAGCTACACCCTTAGTGGTATGATATTTCTTCCTAGGATTTCAATTTGTTTTATTACATGCACCAAATCTGTCTGCCTGTATGAGGCAGGCACAATGATATGTGATTATCTCCCATGTGGCACCTATTTTTTATCCAAGAATATCTTATGTGCAGCCTTTCAGCCTGCTGCAACCAAGGACACAAGGGATCACTATCTCCATAGTACGTGAACCTCATCAGGCGTGAATAAACCTGAATTTTCGACTGGATCTCACCAAATTCCAAAAAAAAAGTCTCCCAAAGATAACCGGAATTCAAAAACGCTCACAAAGTTTTCTGGCCGGCTTTCCTATCTCCCTTCTTTTCCCCTTCTATATTACCTTTGGATGTCTTCATTCAGTCAGGTTGGGATCAAAACCAAAGAGAAAGTACCACGTCTTGTCTTTGTCCTTGTGTCTGTTTTTTGGTGCTTGACCATAATACTCAACCTCATTTGTAAAAAAATATAGCATAACTTGGAGTCAGACTGTGCCTTGAAAGTGAAATCACCGTGTTTACTTGAATTATTATCGCTCACAGAAGCTCATTACTATTAAAAACTTATTTGTCAATGAACACTTGCCCATAGTCAATATATAAATTACCAACTTCGCCAAACTCACCTGTTTTCTCTGTTTTCAATGTGAAGAAAGCGTTTGATAGAGTAAACCATTGGACTGTGTTCAGAAAGTTAATTGAGAGAGGAGCCCTTATTCATTTTGTGCACTTGCTTTTATTTTGCTACAGGGAACAGGAATTCTTGGTGCGATGGGGCTCGTAATTGGCCACTTATCATTGTAAAAGCGGAATTAGGCAGGGAGGTCAGCTATCGTCACTGTTATATAACGTGTACACTGATGAGTTAGATTACCTTCTAAGTAGAGAAAACCAAGGGTGTCATGTCGCCAACTGTTGTGTTAACAATCTTAGGTATGCAGATGATGTGGTGCTGTTAGCACCGACTCTCTCAGCATTGCAAAGGCTTCTTGATAACTGTAATAAATTGGCTGAAACTTATGATATGTATATAACACTGCAAAACTGTTTGAATGCTAGTTAGACCGAAAGGTCCTAGCTACAACCTATTGACTGAGATAAAATTAGGCGGTGTTGCACTGGATTATAGGGATGAAGTTCAATTTCTAGGGCACATCATCATAGCAGATTGCACTGATACCGCCCACAACTAAGAACAAGTTACGGCATACAACTCTATCCTGCCTATGCGTATAGTAATGCTCTCCATCGCCTTTACAATGAAGAGGCAGCGAGCGCATCACCAGAGCAGATTGCAACGAGGATTTCATTTGGGGAGCTCATAACTTGAGTCATAAGGCTGTGTGCCGCTTTACGGAACAGTACCTTGATGTGATCTGATTGATTTTCAGCAAAACCCTGCTCGCTGACGTCGAGCGAGGGAACTGCATCAGCCGTCTAAATGTGTTATTATAACTCACTGTCAATTTCCTCACGCTATATTGAAAGTATTTTCTCCACATTGCATTACAATAAATCGGGTAACAATATGATTTGAAGAGCTGGATTTTAGCTTCCCTTGATGCAAACGAAAATTTTCGTATAAGCATGTTACCAACTGCATTTTGTCGCCTTGTTTGCTTTGCAACATCCTTGTCATCTGTGCAATCTGCTGTGATGATGTGCCCTAGATATTGAAATTCATCCACATAATCCAGTGCAACACCGCCTAGTTTTATCTCAGTCAATAGGTAGTAACTAGGACCCTTCGGTCTAACTAGCATACATACAGTTTTTGCAGTGTTATATACAATATCATGAGGTTCAGCAAATTTATTACAGATATCAAGAAGCTTTTGCAATGCTGAGGGAGTCGGTGCTAACAGCACCATATC
>SDVV010030426.1:0-11678 GCA_016164225.1 Gammarus roeselii
AAAGAATGTCCGATGCAAAGAAAGCCTGTCATCAGGTTCGTGTTAGAACCCCTAACCCAAGGAATGTCCGATGCAGAGTAAGCCTATCATCTGGTCTGTGTTAGTACCTGTTACTCCAAAGAATGTTAGTTGCAGATAAAGAAGTACCCTAACCCCTGCAAGATTTACGAAGCCGTTATAAACAAAGGTTAGCAGGTCTGTGTTCGTACTCTACCCTAAAGGCGCTGAGTGACAGAGAAAGCCTGTTACCAAGACCGTGTCATTTATCGCGATGAGGAGGTAGTCGTGGCTGCTGCTGATGGCAATCCATCGCTGAAAGTGGGGCGCTTGTGGCGGGACGGCGAAGTAGCTGTCACTGATTGGACTATAATCTCCCCAATAATAGATTAGATAATCCCGAGAGTACCGACCACCAACTACAAATACTCCTTGGTCTGAAATACAAAAGAAAAAATCTGTAAATGAACCATTGTCACTTTGAACAGGTATTGATAGGGCTTAGCACGCCCCCAAAAAAATTCATTCGATACAGGAAAATGATTTAATTGCAGAATCAGATATCACCTAATGATAATGGATGCGTTACCAAATTTCCCATTTATATATTTTTACTTTTTTGCAATAATAAATCTGACATTAGTACCACTGTCCTTCGTAGCAAACACACGAGGTGTTAATTTAGGACGCGAGGTTTAATCATTTCATTGAGTGTATTTGAAGACAATATACACACAAAAGTTCCAATACAAAACAGAGTATCTTTGTTTGGCCCGACAAAGTCAGATCCAGGCAAGTGTTCGGACAGATATGGTAAAGAAAAACACTAAACAATCAATTCGTCCAGCTGACATTTTTAGTTTAGCAAGGTATTTTTGGCAGGCTGATCATTTTATCGTGCGGAAATTACTCCTAATGAGACGAAGAAATGTCTGCGTTATTCGGTTTCGATTCGTCCAATATCTCATTAGGAACCCGAAGTCATAAATGAGCTAAATATTATTCTGCATCATTAGTTATAAAAAGGTCGACAAACGTCAGATATTGCTGATTGTATTCCTCTGTCTAATTTTTCCCTGGAAATAAAGGCGAATTTGACGATTTTCCATGTTACAACATTTATTTTGCTGAGATACGGACAAGACACTTTTCCAGTATTGATTATCGTATGTTTCCGATACATTCGTTTTAAAATTAGAAATTATTTTTTCTACACAAATTTTGTACTTTTTCATCCCGACAACGATATTTTAGGTCAATGGATTTCCCGTTATAATAAAGTAGGGTGAAATTCCATAGCAAATGGGTATTCCAAAATCCTCTGTATTCGAAAACGCTTTCAGGTACTTTATCCACATCAAACTGATTTAAATGTGTTACCAGATTCCGTAACGTAATAAAAAGTAACAAAAGCATGAACTCGAAATAATTATTCAGCTTCCGTTAAACTTTCAAAAGAAATGTCAAAGAAAACAATGCGATTTTATTTCCAAAATCTGAACCGGCGTTCAAGCACGATTCTGACTATTTCGAATCGGTTTCACTGAACCGTTGTTCAAACACGATTCTAACCATTTCGAATCGGTTACACTAAACCGTTGTTCAAGCACGATTCTAACCATTTCGAATCGGGTTCACTGATCCGTTGTTCAAGCACGATTCTAACCATTTCGAATCGGGTTCACTGATCCATTGTTCAAGCACGATTCTAACCATTTTAAATCGATTTCACTGAACCGTTGTTCAAGCACGATTCTAACCATTTCACATCGGTTTCACTGAACCGTTGTTCAAGCACGATTCTAACCATTTCGAATCGGTTTCACTGAACCGTTGTTCAAGCACGATTCTAACCATTTTGAATCGGTTTCACTGAACCGTTGTTCAAGCACGATTCTAACCATTTCGAATCGGTTTCACTGAACCGTTGTTCAAACACGATTCTAACCATTTTGAATCGGGTTCACTGAACCGTTGTTCAAGCACGATTCTAACCATTTCGAATCGGCTTCACTAATCATCTTGTCTTAAGGTGAACGTTTCGGAATTGTGCGTATGGATGTTGAGAGAAACTAGGTTTTACTGAAGCTAAAGGGCCTACTTCAGAACCATGCATGAAATTACGGATCCGGTGTTAGAGAGAAACATCAGATCCGTGGTTAGAGAGAAACATCAGATGATAAACATCAGATGTTCGGTGTTATTTTACAGATGGGACGTTGAGTTAATGAACCTGCGATCCTGTGTTCAATGGAAGCGGTAAATTTCACGTAAAAAAGTAATGAATCCGTCAACAGAATATCCTGTACTATTTGTATTTCTAGAGATGACATTTTTTTCTTGTTGCATGTATCAGATGTGATGAGAACAAGAAACAGTACATATCTGATTGATTCAAACATAAGTAGGACACCATCAAATTGAGTCATACCTTATCAAGTTGGTTCCCATAAATTTTTTGTTGGAATTGGTGGATTTTTTTTTAAACGCATCACGAGTTGTTTTTTACCATTATCGGTTACAGTCAGTTCGTATTGATTACTGTCAGCATGACCACCTCATTATTGATTCCAGTTTGCTATCAGCGGGAGAAAGGAGCATAAGCGGTGAACGAAATCACTTCCCTGATGTGATCTCAGCTCGTAAGGTGAACGATTCAAATAGCGGTGAACGAAATCCGTTCCCTGTTGAGATATCACCTCGTAAGGTGATCGATTCAAATAGCATTAAACGAAATCCCTTCCTTGTTGTGATCTCAGCTCTTAAGGTGAACGATTCAAATAGCGTTGAACGAAATATCTTACCTGCTGTGATCTCGGCTCGTATGGGAACTCGCCAGAGTTTCTCTTCATATTGACCGTGAAACTGATAGTTACAACCCGGACTGTTGGATGCTGTCAATCACGGGTAGCATTTGACATTTGCAACTAGTCTAATATAAACGGAAATAATTCAACTTTAGCAGTGAATATAATCGTAAATCATGTATAAGTCGGCAACAGCAAATCGTTGATGAGTATTAGTTACAGGAGGTTCCATTACCAATCATCTACAATTTATTTAACAATTCAAACTTCAATGATGAGATATGTGTCGTCAGTCGTTGGTGAATTTCTCATGGGATGTCAGAAGTGGTTCGCTGACACTGCAGCCATTAGCAGGCAGTCCATTCTGGAGGTTTGATTGCAATAGTATTAAGAATCCATTCATAGCGACCAATAAAATACACAAAATCAATCATTCTAATGCGATTTCTAGATTACAAAGTTTAGGTTTTTAGAATAGGTTGGGAGAAGAAAATCCCTGTATTTGTTTCAAGAATTTCTTAACCCGTCCAATATGATTGATGATGAGGCAAAATAATAGGTATGTGTAGTGTCATCACACATTAGAAGTGTTAAGGTCAAACCAATTATTGGGTGAATGTGCGTGATGCCGAGCTGGAATTATTTCCGGCCAGGACCGGGCAGCGTTTCCATCCCCTTCCAACTATGAAGGCAATCAACTCGTTGCTTTGATGATGACAGACAACGTTAGGATAATTCAGCCGAGGGAAAGAGGGGTAACTTCAGGATCATTTTCTTCATATTGGATCAGACATATTTATGGGAAGAATACATGGATTCATTTTGATTCTACTGCAATCATGAGGATAACAGTCTGTTGGAAATACTCAATAACTGAAATTGATTGAAGTCGATTAAATTCGGCGCCAAGTCCTTCAGAGTTAGCAAATGTCGGATGCTGAGTGTTAAAGACGTAAACGTTGCTGTAGACAGTTACGAATTTTTTTGTTGTCAATTAACATTATCGTAAATGGTTGAATTCTGTTTTCGTTGGTCATACTACAATAGCCAATAGCAATAAGCTGGTTATATTTGAATAAGTCGATTTGCTTCCGTCAAGGTTGTAGGACGGAAGAGAGCCCATCAAACACGTAAAAATCAGTCAAGTCGGAATGAGTCGTAAAGTTGTTTGTAATCGGTTGAGGAAGATTGAAGTTGACTGGAGACAGTTCCAGTCATTATAGGGAGATGACATAAGTGAAAGTCAATTTCAGTCAGTTGAAGTCAATTATAAGTGATCCAAGTTAATCAAAAGAATTAGCTTGAAGATACGAACACAGTCGGATAAAGCTGGGTGAGTCACATAACTTTTTACCAATTGAATGTTTATTCCTCACAAATATTCCATCAATGTAAGTAAAGTTGTCAATATAGCATTTCTCATTAAATATTAGTTCCATATATCAAATTCAGCAATAAAATTCATTCATGATACGCGGGTAATTAAATAATTCTTAGGCAGAGGAGATTCCTTAATGAAACGAAATGATAGTTCACACACCTGGCCTGAAATCTGTTTGTTTCAAAAATGCCATGCTCGAGGCGTTTCCCCTCTGTACAGCTAGACCCAAATGTGGCCAAAACAACAATGTTTCCCAAAGGGGCCCATGGACTTCAATTACTCGATAGGCTAACTCGATCGTGTTGTCTTTTCAACAAAATCGATCGTCGAAGGTTAGTCTTCATTGCTATTGGCTCATACTGAGAACGACTTGTAAGGTCACTTTCTTGCAGTCGTTTTCGTCGTTCTGTCTGTTTAGCCAGCAAACTGATACTGTTGTTAAGACGAGAAATTATACCAAATAGTTCAAGAACACATAGAAGAACAGACATATATACTATAACCATATTTATCGGTCAAAAATGAGCTTCGACGTTTTCAAACGACTCCAACAACTTCAACTGACTTAATCGGCTTTATTTGATTTCAGTTTCAAACAAACTTTGACTTTAACCGAATAATACCTTTCACAAAAAATAATCATTCCAACTGACTCAATCGATTTCAAATTATTTTAACCGACTGAATCTGACCATATCAGACTCAGTAAAACGTTAACGACTCCAAATAACTTATACAGACATAAATGACCTATAAAGATTCTTGAGTCCGACTTCACCCCCCATTCATCAATTTCATTCGTCTTTAATGTTCGGACTTCTTGAAACTTTGACCATCTCCAATAGACTTCGTCTAATTTTGACAAACTATCGTGACTTCGGTCGTAATCAGTCAAAATACATTTTTCTCCAACCGATGTAAAAGAGTACAACCCAGTTGGACGACTCCGACCAATCGAAACTGACTACGACGTCTAATCGTTTATATCTCTCAATAAATATCTCTACCTTAAAGGAGCAACTCGTGTTCTTTCGTCATCAACAGCTATCGGCTAAGTGAACATATCCGGATATCAACCGATTTCGATCAACGACTCATACGATAGCAAACAATTTCAGAAGATTTCAAGAAGCTACCATGACTAATAACAAAGCCAATGAAGCAAGGTGAACTTGGCCTTACCTAACTTTACCCCCCATTGAATTGTCAGACAATTTCCCAGACCTTATCTCCTCTCAACAGAGCGACTTGAAGATTTATCGTCAACAATATATGAAGCTTCAAACCTTGCCTGGATTGGGCTCATGGGGCAACTATACCCCCGCCCTGAGGGGGGTATTAGTCCCTAGCTCGAGCCTGACGTGAACATACGTCCCTCTTTGCCAAGCAAAGTGGCCCGATAATTTTATTGACATTCACACATGTACCGATGAATTAAAAGTATCACCATTGAATTAGTTTGCTTTATTTTGTTTATTTTATCTCTTGTGGTGCACTATATTCTAGATTACAAGTACAATCGTTATACAGCCCCGGTAATAAGTTTAGTAATACGAACCAACACTGATATTGAATAAAAAATATAAGCGATTGCCAGAACATCGACAATTGTTTTTTTTTATTGACTTAGATGTATCGTTAAAGATTGATTATTACGTGTATTTTCCTTGGAGGACTAATTTGAACATCTAGTAATTATTACTCATCAGGTTTTGGCTGGTGTCCTTATATCTTTTCCCTACTTATGATAATCTTAATCTCTAAGGAGGAAAAAACTACTAAATAATGATATGAATGATCTGTTTTTTCGTCTCTTCTGAAGAATTTTTGAGGTTAATGACCGTTACTTCCAACATGTAATTGCATAACATTTGAACATATTGTAATGAGTAGATACCAATAATAACTAATAATATGTAAAATCAAACAAACATTTTGTACAACAACCAAATCTGAGCCAACTGGATAAAACTAGGTAAAATCTGATTTAAAACAAGGAAAGTTTAGTCAATCGAAAATACATCGTGTCCCAAACTAATACGATCTAACTGACGTTTTTCCAGTAATACTATTCGGATTTTTGATGTTTTCTTTAGCTTCAGCTATTGTCAACGTTTCTGTTAGCTGAACATTGAACGGTAAACTCTAACACCTGCAGTCATTTTTCATAACTCATTCATCTCAATTGTATTTGCATCGTCGAAAAGCACGGATTACAGGCAGTCTGTAGCAGCACGGATGACTCGTTATTGTTTGTTAGTTAGCATGTGTGCAGAGTAATCAACATTGTCGGTGAGTATTCAGCAGTTTTGGATATTATTTATAAGTTAATTTCAGTAGTTATTGTTATCGGGTGGCATTTATAAAATGCACTGACTTTTTATCATTAGCGTTACATATTCTTCGTTATCAGTGTGGATATTATACTATTCGCCCGACACCAGGTGTGCGTTGAGGCAACATGCATAGACAGTTTCCATTACTCAGTTTTTAGTTCATTATAGTGCACGACTGGGCATCTTTATTATTGTTCATTATTTTCTGTCTTGAACTAGGAACATGTACACATTAGTGTCACTGTTCTGCAAGGATATACATGTAAAGAGATTTTAGGATTACGCAACGATTACTCTGTTAACACGAATTGAGAGATGAATATATTGTTTCAAAATGTAGAAATGATCTGTTATTTTTTTTGTACGACATATTTCAGCGTGATCTCCCGTGTAAACTATGCTTCCGTTGACCACTAATTCATAAACACGACGAAGTCTATTGGACGTCTGCCTTATTTGATAGACAGATTGTTTCTTATCCCTGATCAGCTCCACCAAAGTGGAGCTATTATCCTCCATTCCCATTAGTACAAGCGCGGTTTCTGAAGTGATCTTTGATTTTGTTGTTGAATAAACCGCCTGTTTAACGTTATTATTTGAAAAAGTTCATGAGTAGTCTTTGAAAGATGACCATAGATGTTTGAAAAATGTTTACACATTCAAGTTACAAGTCTGAACGTATTGCTTGGGAAGGGTCTTTGTGGCCGTACAACAATTACTTGCGCCCTGAAACGCTGTAAAGTCCATTATAAATAAATTTTCGTGATCACCAAATGGACAATAGTAAATATGGGCTCATGTTAATTATGAGTTTTAAAATTCTTACAAGCACAACAAGGCTAATATTTTCAGAGAACTTTAGGACTAAATTAGCCCACCATTATCATAGAAAATCTTTCACTGCTACAATCAATAATGTAGCAGTGAAAGATTAATGTAGCAGGGACCGTTCAGCAAACGAAACGCAGCCTTCGTATGATTGAGGATTACAATACCACGCGCTCATTGGGTTGTACGGACTCGTTGGATGTCAGATTACAGCTTTACAACCTGAGTCACCATGCCGATGACCGAACTTCTCGGTTATCCTTGCAAATGACGCAGCAATATGATTATTGGTATCATACCTCATACCCCTGGTAGGACAATTCCGTTGAAACATACGGATGATGTCAGTCGGTTTGAGGTCTGCTTATTGTAATTTTTTGTCCGTCAAAGTCGGTCGAAACTTGTATAATTCTGTTGGTATCGGTCGAACACTACTAAACCGATTGCTCCATGTTAGTTAAATTGAAATGTAGCAGAATTTTTCAAATCAAACTAGGAGAAATTTTAATGAAGTAGATTTACATCGCAAATGTCAGTTTAAGAAAGGGTGACGTCGTCAAAGTTGGTTATGGTAGGTTGAAATCGATTAGAGTAAAGTAATGTCGACAAGACTGTTCTATTCTTTGCAGGTGGCAACGTCAGTGAAAGTCGGCTGAAGCCGATCGGAGACGTTATTGGTTGATGTAGGTAGTACAAGCCAATTTGCATCGCTTATAGTCGACAGAAATAGTTAATGCAGTGGACACCACCATTCCCATTCTGTAAGACGGGGAATGATCGTGTTAAGAAAGGCTTAGTGTGGGGCCAGTGTGTTAGGAGTAGAGTATATATCACCGAAAACGCAAATGGGACAATGTAATGGTTGGATGTATCTAATTACATTGTGAGTCCGACGTAGTCCCTATATAGCTTGGACATTGTCTTTACTAAGAACTTGTACGGCGGATCAATTGCTTTTGTGGTCAAGTTAATTTTTTCAGGTGCTGCTCTCACGGGGAGACCTCTATCCGTCAATTTTATACAGATCTCATCTTGACTCGCACTCCTCTCGGACATGCAGTAGGGTGTACCTTTAATCACCTGTCGCGGTCGGTGAGATAAGCGTTATGTTTCATTTGCACACGCAGTAGGGTGTATCTCTGAACAAGATCAGCAAAGAGTTTGTGTCCGAGTAGATAAGCGAAACGTTGTCATCGTATTGGAGTTTCAGAGTGTTATATAAGAAGCTGAAGTCATTTGTTTTAGCTTCTGTTTGGGGCTGATGTGATATATATCTATGATACTTTAGGTAAATGTGTGCAATTGCAGTTCCTAATATAAATCGCATTCTTCAATGCATTGTATTGCATTTCAATGCAAGTCATGTTGCATGACTGCAATTTTCTTTACTATGCAATCGAGCTAAATTGAGGAGTTTGCAAACCAACATTATAATAATATATATTTTCTATTGATTTTATTTTTTTTGACTCATATATATATATATTAGAGAATGTGTATATATTTATATATATATATATATATATTCCATCTTAAACTTGTCTCATTGTCCACCTAAATACGCATTGGAAATATGTGAAACGCACAGCAACCAGCCCTAAAATGATAATAAATAGATTGATGTTCCTATGTAACCATGTATCTCTGTAATAAATAAATATAATCTTAAACTTGCTTCATTATTCGCACACATACGGTTTTAAATATACGTGAACGTAGCTGTGCCTACTAATTGAATCTCAACGATGAGCCCTGACGAATCTCTTGAAATAACTAAAGCTACAACGGGAAAAAACAAATGGATTTGATCAAATAATATAGCTTCTTGCTCTATATAAATAAAAATAATATGTATGACCCATTAAAATATATTTATATAAACCGTCCAGAACCTTGCCGTAAGCAATCCGTATAACATCTCATAAGCGTAACCCACCCTTACGGGTGGGTTACACTTATGAGATGAGTTACGCTTATTACGCTTATGAGCTTATGAGATGTAACGGCCGTAAGCCTGCCGTTAGCCAGCCGAGGTCCCTTACTGCATGTCCAAGTATAGTACAACGATAATCCTACCAGTCATGCACCAAGTGATTAAAGATACACCCTACTGCATGTTCAAATGAAATATAACGCTAATCCTTCCAAAGGCGGCAAGTGATGAAAGGTACGCCCTACTGCATGTCCGAGAGGCATGCGAGTCAAGATAAGATCTCTGTATAACATTGACAAATAAAGGTCTACCCGTGCGAGCAGGACCTGAAGTAATTAACTTGACCACTAAAGCAATTGATCCGCCCCACAAGTTCTTAGTAATTCAATATCCGAGCTATATAGGGACTAAGTCGGACACACTATGTAATTCTATACATCCCAACCATTACATTGTCCCATATGCGTTTTCGGTGAAATATACACTACTGTTAGGAGGGTGTGGGATGGTTTGTCGAGGGTTTAGTGGATTGCGGCAAGGATGTTCCTGTCTACAATCTTGAGAAAGTATTGAGTCCCACTCATATCAAGATGGTGTTTGAGAGGGAGGACCTTGACCGACACGCAAGGCCGTGTTTTGGGGAGTTGATAAGTGTGGGTGCAAGGTTTAGAGGACCAGGCGGTGTTTGTGTAGGAGATGATGGGCCTTGTGAAATGTTTGTATAGTGTTGTCATCGTGCCGACGTTGTTTGTGTGAGGTTTGAACGTCATCACAGTGTCACAAGTTACTCTAAGGTTAGGTAGTGAGACCTAGGTGTGTGGGAGTGTTGTTGGGAGTGACATTAGAAGGGATGCGGTATTCACTTGTGTTAAAAATTTGAGGGATGACTTGCTGGCAAACTCATTCATTCTGTTATGAAGCAGCCGGACTTCAAAAGAGTTCAGGTACTGCAGGAGGAGTGCAGCTGCGGTCGCGTGTTTTTGTTGTTGTGAGATCGTCCGCGTATGATCTGACGTTGGTTTTGGATTCTGTTGGAATGGGCAGGTTGTGCCTGAGAGCATTGAGAAGGGAGGGGAAAAGGACAGAGCCCTGAGAGACACCATTGGGGAAGTGGCGAGTTGGAGATGGTTTGCTATTGTTGACAGTGTGTACATGTCTGCGAGAGAGTAATTTAGTAGGTTTCTACTTTTTGTTTGGAACTGTGTCGAACGTCTTACTAATATCAATGACAAATACCAGTGTGAATTGGGCTGGTTTCTGTTCGTTCAGGCCTTTGGGTCGTGGAGTGTTGAAACCTGAAACAGCGTTCAGTAGAGTAGAATAGAATGAAGGCATTAAATTTGATTAGAACCAGTCTCCGTGATTTGCGAAGGGTTCGGGAGGAGAGAAATGGTTTTGTATGAGGCTGGATCTGTGATAGCCTTATTGAGTTTCTGGATGGGTATGATTTTCACTCGTTTCCAAGTCTTGAGTATAGTAATTTGTAGAATAAACGAGTTAAAGATGTCTGTAGAGTCGTGCTGACGTGTGGACCTAGATGTTTAAGATAAATGTACGACATGCCGTCAGGGCTAGTCAATGTTGAGTTTTTGGTCTGGCTGTCGGCGGTTATGGTCATAGCTGGTGGGAGGAGAGGGTCAATGCTTGGGTCAATCTGTACTCTGTGGAACTGTTTTAGTTTCCTTCTATTGTCTGGATGGTGTGGTAGGTGGAAAGTGTTTGCATAGTGTTTGTTGAGTATATTCGCTTGTTGTTGGTATGATAGTATGGTGTAGGATTTGGATGGTAGGTTTGCCTCATGTGTATCTATGGATTTGTGTTTTTGTTGACGAGGCTTCTGCCAAGCTTCCGTAATTTTGATGATGTGGTTCGGATGTAGATGTTTGCCAGCGTTTTTTGCCACAGGTTTGTCTGTTGCTCACAGATATTTCAATCAATTTCTGAATCTAGGGTTCTAATCTGTGTGATTCAGTTGCATGCAGAGGGTGAATTACGGAGAAGGTTCAACTGCTGAATTTTGCGCTTAATGTGAGCGGAACAAGTTGGGTTGAAGCTCTGCGTGGGTAAGTACTTTGGTGAAGCGATACTTGGCTGTACCAATGGATGTATTTTGGTTGACGTCAAAGTCTTGTAGAGCGGTTTTTATTGGTCCCAGTTTGCTCTCTTGTAGTTACGACATGTATGAGGGGCTCAATAAGGCGGTTTTGAGATCGAAGTTGATATTTGATCACTACTGGGAGGTGGTCGAATGGTGTCGGTTCAAGTGGGGTGAAGTCGGATCAAGTAGTTAAAATCGATAGACGTCGGTAAAAGTCATCAAAAGTTGATATGAGTTGTCTGAAACCGTTAACTTTTTTCTATATCTGATAAAGTCATAGATAGTCCGATGACGAAAT
>SDVV010030427.1:0-11678 GCA_016164225.1 Gammarus roeselii
TGCATCCACAAGCATGTTGTTTCGAGGGGAAGAATAACAAGCTTAATAGGGGGCTAAAATTAATAATAAAACAACGAAGAATTAAAAAAAACTAATTAAAAAGTTGCAGGGGACAGTTGCTCCTATCATCAGTTGTAAGTTTGAAGTGCCAATGAATGTTGGTACAATCTATTCATAAAATCACAAGGGGGAATTGCGCCAAAACGCTGATAGATGAGAACCTACAGAACTTCGTGCCACGGTGGAACAGTCACAGAGCTTCCCCCGTTTATGTGTTCTTGTTTTATTATTCAAAATAATTTGAAAAACATATCGCCTATTAATTTAACCCTTGCACCACCTACAAGTCTTAATTAACGACTAGTAACAATTAAAGTGTATAGCAAAGCTGCTGAGAGATTACCTCCAAAGTCACGTGAGTTAGGAAACCGCAACAGGTCCAGTGAGGGCAAATGACTCAACAACGGACATTATAGAGACTATGCAGCCAAAGGACAGATCGAATTGGACCTTGAAGATTGGGTTGGCGTGGCGAGGGCATCCCATCCTACAGTTTCCAAGGATGATTGCAACGAGTTGCAGAGCTGTCAGCGCAGACTTGATATCGTGACTGAGTTTGCAACTGCCTATCGTCAAGGAAGAGGATCTTCGAGTGAAGATCTTCAGGATAAAGGATCCTCGAGTGTCAACCATCAGGATAAAGAATCCTCGAGTGTCAACCATCAGGATAAAGGATCCTCGAGTGTCAACCATCAGGATAAAGGATCCTCGAGTTAAAACCATCAGAAATGATGATCCCCCCAGTGTCGCCCATCATGATAGAAGACAATCAGAGTATGGACTAGCGATATTCACGTACTGTTCCTGAGACAAGGACAACCAATGTAATCCGACCCGTTTATTGTGTATGTGGTGGAGACGCAGGTATGTGGGGGGACGTAGAGGACACTTTGAATGCTCGTGCTGTTGGAATTGATTCATTAATGATGGAAGGCATGGGGTGACCGAGTGCGATAAAATGTGTGCAAATGCAGTCTTTCTTTGTGAAGTGTCCCTCCTATGTCATTATCATCTGGGAAAGGACTGACCCACTTGGGTCAAGTTTTGCAATTTGTGCGGAAAATATTGACATTTTGAGAACCAGAGATGGCATAAGCTCGGCTATTGTTTAATCTGCGGTGGCCCAACCATAACACTTTTCTCCCAACGAATCTTTCTCTTCAACCCTGGTGCAGTGAGGGAGCGCCTCAACAACGACTCTCATTTGGCACCGAAGGTTTTGGGATCGAAAACGTTCACGCTGTAAATTTTTCACCCGGAATCGTTTAGAGCCAGAAGATGTTCTACCCAAATAATTTTGCACCTGAAAATATCAGAGATAAATACTTCAATGACGAAAAACGTTCACTTTAGGAAACTCTCACCCTGGAGCGTAAATTGAGGAATTGCATCTGGGTCCGAATGCTATTGACACGAAAGTCGATAAGACCTAATCGTTTAACTTCGGCCAACCAGTCGTCGTACTGAGTAGATTTTTTTAGAATTTATAGAATTTTTAATCGAAATGGCTTTAAAGCGAAGACTGGTTCAATTAGTGATGCATGATTACTTACGTAGAACAATATGTTGTAGTAGAACTCTTCTCGCTTGAACGGTGTTATGGGGTTGTATCTACAACGTCTGGTTGGCTAACGCTAAGCGGTTCATTTCTATCAACATTCGAGGCAAAGAAAAGCCTATAAAAACGGTCTTAGTAGCTTGCGGTGTAAAAGATTTTCGGGGCGAAAAAATCGGTTCACATAAATCAGTTCTATCAGATTTTGGTGCTATTAGGACACGTCTAGAAAGAAATCGGTCGCCAAGATTCTAGTATAAAATATTCTGTCGTAAACGCTTTCAAAGCAAAAATATTAGGCGTATAAAGACTGGTCCCTCAACATTTAGGTAAGGATTGCTAGTGTCCTTATCAAGAATAATGATATGCCTCTGCAATAATGTGACGTCTGTATTCATGTGATCTTAGGTACATATGCTCTGTGTACTTGGACTAGCTAATATTACATGCTTGTGGCTGTGGAAGATGTAGAGTATCATCATATCTGACCATCACAATTTATTCGTGTAACTGCCACTGATGGTGATGAGTGCATGGTAAAACGGGTACAGTTCCTTAGTCATGTTGGTGGCTATGGAGATGCCACAAAGGACTTGTTAATGCAAATATGTTCATCCGAATACCATCACGTGAGTGACTATAATGTACATAAAATGGCATTCATTCATGTGGGTTTCACGAGCAATTGTTTCTTAAAGCGACTGTGGTATTCAGGGGGTTTGATGGATTACTGTACTGCGTTCGTAGAATTATAGAAATTTAATTACTTATTTATTATCTCTCGTTTAAAAGTAAGTGTAGCACGATATCAATAGATTAGCTACGCATCAACAGTGTGAGTCTCATTCAAATATTTAGCAAAGAGTCAATAAAGTTCTGCCGTTGAGGCATCACATTTATGTATGATCAAGTGCAGATACTTTCTGATATTCAAATAGGACAAATAAGGCGTGGAGTGTCATTTAAGACATCCAATATAAATACAGTCATCAGTGGATTAAAATAAATATAAGTTGCAACTTGAATGTATGATGTTGTGAATATATGATGTTAATCACTGGGAGGGTTCTAATGAGCAACTAGTAGAACTATTCTTTGATAGGTGCTCCTACCCTGTCAATTTATAGCGTTGAATTGTGATAGGCTCAAGTGCGATGACTCTACCCTAGATAATGCCCTGTTATAGGAATAATGTTTCCAGGGCACGCCTTCCCATTTAAATGTATTTTATCTTCCATATCATTGTGTAGAAATGTTAATTCTTATTGATCCAATTGAATCAAATTGTTGCTAATATGCATTGATAGCCCTAATTAGGTATGTACAGGAGAGTAAATCAATCTATTCTCAGGTTCTGCAATTTTTTTTTCATAGTTTTGTTGATAGTTTCAGTTGTTTTATGTTTATCCTGGTATGGAGTATCATAAGTGTTTGTATGTGCCTTATCTTACAGGTCTGTATGTTTGTCATGTGCCTTATTTTACAGGTCTATGTATCACTATCCGGCTAAAATCCTAATGAGGAGATCCCTCTAGTTTAATATCCACCCAGTGATATCTTCATGTTGTCCGGTTGTGCTGGCTTCTGCCCTAAAGGAAGGATGTCCCTGGTGGTTAGCTGCCCTCAATTGCGTTGTCAGGTGGTCATTAGGAACAATGACTCGCAATTTCACTTTGTTATTCATTTTCAGTCACTATTTTTATGACTTTAACATTTCGGATCAACGCAATATTCGGAGGTATAGCTAGCTACGGATGATTTGGATGACTGCTATATACCCTTTTCATGTTGTTTCAACACCTCAAGTGTATTCATATTTATTAGTGCTTGATCAGTGATGAATAGCATGAGCATTCATGTAGATACAGCATGTTGATTAGTTACTAGAAGGCAGAATGTGATGATTGATGTGACTTAAGTTACCTGTCAGGTGTATCAATAGGTTGACTCATATCAATCATTTGTTAACGTATTGAGTTATCCCTCAGTGGGTATTCAATCCTGCCCCCCCCCCTACCTGCCAGCTGGTCACTCAGTAAAGTGTAGTACTAGCATTCGGGTCGCTATCCCTGGCGCTAAATTCTTTTATAGCTAACGTCAGATCAGCCCCTTTCATCTCCGCCAAATGCCTTATCAGCCCCAAGTTGTTCCGACTACCTACCTACGGTACCATTTTTTAACAGCGAACATTCATAGCGTTCCTCAGTCACACCAGCCACTGTCATATCTGCCAGTGACATTCTGGCGAAAATCTGTTTCAGCCCACGTCAGAATCAGCCACCAGTCGTACCATTTTACCGGTTATCACTTTAATGAAACTTTTCCTGCCCAACCTAACCTAACCTAGGGTACGTGTTTTTAACCCGCGGGGCAAAGGTACGTATTTCTAACCCGCGGGGCAAAAATACGTATTTTTCTAGGGTACGTAATAACGTTTTTTAGCGTTTTTTCATTGGAGTTTCATTGAAGTGATATCCAGTAGGTTGGTACACCTGTTTAGGTGTAGAAGCAGTGGCAGAGCTGACAGTGGCAGATTTTGAAGTGGCGGAAAATGCGTGTGGGCTGAAACATCGTTTAGGTCGAAAGCACGTGGGATGAAAGATTATTAGCGGTTATGACAGTGTCCGGCCATGACAGTGAGGTGAAGTGAAGTGACGATAGTGCGCGTGTGCGGGAATAATTTTAACGCGAACGCTGGGCTCCCCTAGCATTCATAGGTGTAGGACATTCTGCAGCAGCTACACTCCCCAACTATTTGTTTATAAGAGTCTGCTCATATCCTGGGCCTCTCATACCTTTGTTTATTAACATTAATACAGCAAATGAAGAAACCCTTGCACATTGATTACCCATCAATACTTATCGATCCTGGGCTGGGACGAGCTGCTGGACCAGAATAAATTTATCTAGCTGTCAGCCTATACCCCTAGGCCGACCTACGTTTTCAGTAAGGCTTTAAAAACATGTGATGCGTTATTATTTCCCTCCTAAAGAACTTCATAAGTGAATTTCTCCAAAATACGCATCAGACCCCCATTTTTTAAATCGCACACAAACGAAATTGTACAAAAATTCGAGGCTGGTCCAATTTTGGCTCAATACTGAATTGGAGAGGATTATAACTTCCATATTTAAACTTTGGCCAGCGTTCAAGGACTAGATGATTGTTAGTAACGTTATAGATGCTTCGTTGTCTCTCATCTATGACACTGTTTACTACCCAGGCAATTGTCTTTTCATTTTCAAGCTTATACATTAGTCAATGACATTGATCAATATTATATTACACAATAAACATCGATTAATATGATTCTTTGCCGTATATACATAGACTCTCCTTCTTCACAAGGCTTCTTCAGCAAACAATCAGCAACAATAGAGCGTAACGGATGACCTTCTCCGAAGCAGCATCCTACAATAACCATATACTGACCCACGTTTGAGAGCCAGTGAAAAAATTGTCGTTCCGTAAGCGATCGGCCACTACTGGAATTAGTATAAATTGTCGTTCAATAAGTGTTCGATCACTACTGGGATTAGTATAAATTGTCGTTCCGTAAGCGATCGGCGACTAGTGGAATTAGTATAAATTGTCGTTCCGTAAGCAATCGGCCACTACTGGATTTAGTATAAATTGTTGTTCCGTAAGTAATCGGCCACTACTGGAATTAGTATAAATTGTCATTCCATAAGTGATCGGTCACTACTGGAATTATTATAAATTGTCGTTCCGTAAGCGATCGGCCACTACTGGAATTAGTATAAATTGTCGTCCCGTAAGCGATCGGTCACTACTGGAATAAGTATTTCATTTTTGTCCGTTTCAAAGAAAAAAAAATGCATGACACGCTGTTGGCGTCACCGGTACCGCCCATAGTTACACTGAACTGCATACACTATAAGGAAAACAGAGCACGGTTGACAACCAATGGCATGTGTGCCTTATGACTGACTATAAGATACACAAATAAATGCAAGGTTTCGTCAAGAAGCTTTGCAAAAAAAACATGAATCTCTATTTGTACTGCATTGCAAATAATGGAAGCACCACACAATAAGCTTCACATCTTGGTTAAGCACGCAAGCTGTGCACGCAGGGAATGGTAGACCTGTGACGCAATGGCAAATGGCTGCTTAGAAAAACGCTGCGTGCATTTTTTCCAACGCCCATTACAACGCAGCGGGGCTTTCAAGCCCTCCGTCAGGGCTGGACACATGACGACAGTACGTCAGAACTGCGGTGAAGGTGCATCGCTTGATCAAATCTAATCTGATTGACGACACTAATTTAGGACTTTTTTATATTACTTTGTTTGTTCTAGGGATACACGAACTGAAAAATAGGATTGCAAAATGAAATCATTGGTGCACATTGCCATATCGCACCCTACAGGGAAGCTCACTAAGACTTACGTCAGACTTCCGGTCAGGGGCGGACTAGCCCGGGGGCCCGGACCCGAAACAGCGCCCTCCCATAATGATTTTTTTCAGTTTGGTTTGGAATTTGGACTTAGGCAGTTTTTACTCTACTGTATCCTGTACCCCCGCTGAATGAATATCGAAAAAAATCCAATCCCTTGTGGGCCAGATTCCTTCCTTTTTTTTTTTTTTTTCCTACATTCCCCTTCACGGAATGAGTTCGAAAAGTCCTAGAACGTGCCTCAAGCATGGATAATCTTTCTTTTCAAATAAAACAAATTACGTTTCATCGGAATATTGATCTGCTTACCTAACTACATACGAGCAACTTTGATGAGTCATATCTGTTCACAAAAAAAAAATTGGAAATGATCTAGATTTTTTACTGCGTAAAAACTACGTCTAGGAATACGCTCTATACATCATCTCCCTCTTTCGTTTGATTTGTCGATTTTGCTCTACCTTAATACTGAAGGATTTTTTTGACCGAACGCTTTGGGAGCCTTTAAACTACACAAAATAATAACAGAAACATGGCAGACTCGGCACCACATAGTCGTTATTTTACGAGGAATCTAGTGATCATATTGTTTAACACGCACGATAAAAACTCAGCCCATGTTGTGAGCTAATAAACTCAGCCCATGTTGTGAGCTAATGTACACAAATTCTCGCCAAATGGATACTGAGCGACATGTATCTCAAACTTCGACCCTCTAACGTAATCAAAAACCTATAGAATGATTATACATAAGTTGTGCATAACTAGTCTGAGGTATACACTAACTACTACACATTGATAAATGGAGCACATGCTTATAAAGATATCTGATATTGAAAAATTAAACACAGATTTATGCGTTAAAGTGGTAACCAGTGTTTCGATAAAATAGTTGGTCTGGACGACGTCAGCAGTGACTATGCCTGTAATGTGTGAAAAGTGATCAGAAAATGACACCCTAATTAGCAAATTATTGGTATGGGACGAAAAATTCATTGAGACATTGCTTTTGGTGTGCAATGTGAATTTTGTGATCTCTGAAGATATTGTGTCGTTATTCGTACTATATCCCAATAGTCACCGCAAGTTCAAACATTCTGAGCATGGGTGGGCACTCCATGAATTGTTCTACGTCGAAAGGTATTTCCAAGTTAAATATACGATAATTGATACCATTGCTGTAAGTTCAACTGGACTGTCACGCCACTTCAAAATATGACATCAGTTATAAGATTTCGCTCTGCTTTGACTTTTGAGGTCACATAGAATTAGAAACTGTTCTAGAATTAAACTAATTATTGGATGAGACGATGATAATATCGGATTATAAGGAGACTATGATAGTATCTTCTTATAATGAGACTGATAATATCTGATCATAATGTGCCTATGATAATATTTGAACTCGATGAGACTACGATAAAATTTGATTACAATGTGACTATGATAATATTTGATTTTAATGACACTTTGATAATGTTTGATTTTAATGAGATTATGATTATATCTGATTATAATGAGCCAATATAGTAACCCGTCCACTGGGTTACAATACTGGCGGTACGTGAATGAAAATATACCAGACAAGCAAACAAACATATACCTTATTCCATACACTTTGCGATGAAGAATGCTGCAACTAGATTTCCTACACCCTATTCATGTGTTTTGATTGTGAAACAATTGCCTGTGTTCATCTGTCTACGGAATGAGGACACATGCAGTGTGAGGTTAGTATCTAGCATACCGACCGGATAGTTAGCTCGATTAATCAATGCAACGTCAAGATTACATCTCCTTTGATTTGATTGAGATCTACCGAAATTCGAAGTTGTCTAATTCAGTGCTATTTAAAATTCAAACGGACAATCACGTTCCGGATTATTGGTTTATGCGTTGAATAAATTCACGAGGTACTAAAAATGATATCAATTTATCGCACAATCTTATTTCATGAGTTTTTATTCATGAGCACTCACGGGAATCAATTTCACTCCGTTAGCATCTTACTTATAACCACTATAATTTCTTCTTCATCTAATATTTAGGCTGCAAAAAGAGCCTTAATTATCAGTGAACAACGGCGAAAGTTCTACGTGTTACCAGTTAATTCTTTCTTCCTACGTAGACGCCTCTGAGTACGCTCCTTTTCCCAATTTGTTCGTTTGTTGTCTGGTGGATGGCCAATATTATAACCACCCTATTGATGCAGCTTGGGAGGAGTGAAGGGGTGGTGGGAGGGGTGAGGTAGCGAAGTTGTAAGTGTGGTTTGAGCTAGTGATTTGCGGGTGCAGTGCAACAATGCAATCGACGAGTTTCCTTGTAAGAAACGAAGGAAGAGGGTCAGTGTGTGAGCGACCGCGATACTGTGCACACCTCTGCCACCTCTGGCACCCTGCGGTGCCAACCAATCGCGGTCCTCTGTAGCGGCCTGCCACCAAGGGGAGCACGCGGTTGCCCGCCTGTGTTGTTGTGTTGAGCCAGAAATTGAAGACACTAGTTATTTTTCAGATTTGCAGGCTCAGCTACTTGTGCTCCATGTTTTCTTCCAACTCGCTAAGTGCTGGGTTAATACACTTGGTTAATGGATATATTAATCTCAAAATGTATTAAGGAATGCCCTCGATTATTCGACATCACAGTGCCAAAAAGAATTACGTGTTTGTAAATCGATATTATTTCCTACATCTAACTGTAGATTTAATATGCATTCATCTAGTGAGACAACTTGTGTAAAAAGCAATGTTTCACATTGCGTAAACTCATTATTTTATTTTGAATCCTTTTTTCCTCAATTATTCATACCCGAAAATAGTCGCCAAAATGTTACACTGTGTAATTGAATGACTCTGTTTCGGGTTCAAATGCGACTAGTTGAATCCAATAACGTACTTTGAGCACTTGTTCTTTTTTGAACAATGCAAACCGAGTTATTACCCTCCGGGATTATTACGCTAGATTTAGTCAATATAGATTCTATGTTGTTTTGTCTCTTCTCATTTTATGTAGTAACTTATCACTTTCGTTAAAAATATATTCTTTCTATCTCACCCACGGATTGCCTGATACAAGGAACTCCAAAGTTGATGTCCTCAACGTATCATTCAAAATGTTACCTATTAAAAAAAGACCTAGGCATTGCAAGTAATTTACGCTTATCATTGCTTCAGTAGGCGTTTTCTTGGGGGCAGGCGCCCATTTCATGTAACGAAAAGGACAATGTATTTATTCGCTCAAGAATTACTAAACTAACAGCTGAGGTGGTTGTAGCACGAACATGTGTATAAACTTTCTTGTAGGCCGGGTTCTGAAAACTGGAGAAGAAAATCGTGTAGCTAATAAAAAAGTGAGGAACGAAGTAGGACGCAGCCTGCGAGTATAGAGATCAGCAAATTTGATCCTACAATGGATAATCGAATAATGCGATAGACGCCCATCCGAGGGTCGGACAGTGTTAGCTTTACGAACTGAATGATCTGCTGGTCTCCATACCACACGGAGGGAGGTGAGCTCTATACGACATGGTCTGTGTCTGATTATTCATGTTTATATTGTTCCCCATCTTAATTTTTTTGAGATAGAGTGGGGTTGTGTGCTTTTTTACGCGCATTTTGATGCCAGCTTACTAAGTTCTTTAGCTATGTTAGTAAATAGATAATACATTTGTGTTCTATAGTTTTTTGTTTTTCATGTGTGTATATGTTTCAGCTTGGGTCTTTTTCCCTCAGGCTGGGTAGTTGCAATTCTGGTCTCGATAACAATATACACATGGATCCAAATGTGTCGCCCCTTGTATCATAGACACTTGATTGGGACAAAATAAATATATGACAAATCAGTTTATAACTACGTCACCTGCAAACAAACCCGTCGTAAGTAGTCAATCGAATAAATAAAACACTTCTATTAAATCTTATACCTACATAGTAATAGATTACAATGTCCTATTTTCCCCTTAAAATTGCAGAATAATTGTTCATCATATAATACGTCTTTCTTTAATACGAACATGCTGATTAAATGAACATGCTGATTAACTGAACTTATGAAATTCATCGCAAAAGAAACGCCGCTTGCGCAGAGTAATTTCATTAGAATGAAATCTAAGAGGTTTCAATCATGAAACACTCCACCTGACGGCGAGAACACTATGGGCACATTACGTAGAATTCTACGTCATTCAAGTAGATGAACACCACGAAGCGTACATGGCACGTAGTATATCCAAAGTATATTCAGCAATAATCTATGCGTCTTCCGTAATGATCTATTGGTAATCAGTTTAAAAATACGTAAAAAATGATCTGTGTGCTTTGCGCTGCACTGAACAACCTGACGTAATGATCTCTCTCACGAATAAATTAATAAAAAACAATTACAAATAAAAACTTCCATCCAATTAAATGAAATTGTTTAAAATAAATGACAAGTATAACTATAATAGAAATAATTTTAGATTAATTATATGTAAAAAAAAATCTAATGCATATTTATTTTCTCGCCTCCTAAACAAGTGAACACAATCGCAAATTTGGTTTGATTTCCTGAATTAAACAAGAATTATGGATTTCGCGATATGAAAACTGCACAGTGCCCAAGTGAATAACATACAAGTTAATTAGTATCTTATGCATTAATAACATGAATCCTAATTATTATCTTGTACATTAATAACAAGTTAATTATTAATCTATACATCAATAACAAATGTTTTAGCTATTTACCTATACATCGACAAAGTATATATTGCGTGTTAACATTTAACTACAATAATAACATAGCTACATGCTAAATAATAATCAATACAATAATTATGAATATGTTAATTATTGACTATCTCTTTATTAACATATGTGTAATTATTACCCTATACATTAATAGCATAGACAAAGCTATACATTAATAACGTATATGTTTATTATTAACCTGTGCATAACTAACATATATGTTAATAATCAACCAAAAAAGTACATCAATACCATATATGTTGATTAGTAACCTCTATATTAATAATATGTTTGTTAACTTTAACCTGAACATTACTAACATGTATGTTAAATATTACCTTGTAAAAAATAACGTACACGTTCATTGTTTACCAATGCAATAATTACATGTATGGTTATTGTTAACCCATTCAATTATTATGTGCACCGGCATCCAGATCGATTGCCTGAAAAGTGTATTTCGTCAATTGTTGTTCACTCGTAGGTAAAAAGTCACTGCCGTATGACTGCATACGTAATTGTAATTAAATATATAATTCGAATTATTTCCAGTGTAATACTACGGTTATTGACTCTCCGGCATATTTGCGTAGTGATTCATTATAGAACTTTGGGCATGATTTGAGTCGTCGTCCATGATTTCTCGAACCTCATTATTGAGCATTGAGCCTCATTATTGAGCATTGCGCCTCATTATTGAGCATTGCGCCTCATTATTGAGCATTGCGCCTCATTATTGAGCATTGAGCCTCATTATTGAGCATTGCGCCTCATTATTGAGCATTGAGCCTCATTATCGAGCATTGAGCCTCATTATCGAGCATTGCGCCTCATTATTGAGCATTGAGCCTCATTATCGAGCATTGCGCCTCATTATTGAGCATTGCGCCTCATTATTGAGCATTGAGCCTCATTA
>SDVV010030428.1:0-11678 GCA_016164225.1 Gammarus roeselii
TGTGAGACAAGCGCTTGTGCTAAAGACCAATAATTGTGAGACAAGCGCTTGTGCTAAAGACCAACAATTGTGAGACAAGCGCTTGTGCTAAAGACCAACAATTGTGAGACAAGCGCTTGTGCTAAAGACCAACATTTGTGAGACAAGCGCTTGTGCTATAGACCAATAATTGTGAGACAAGCGCTTGTGCTAAAGACCAATAATTGTGAGACAAGCGCTTATGCTAAAGACCAACAATTGTGAGACAAGCGCTTGTGCTAAAGACCAACAATTGTGAGACAAGTGCTTGTGCTAAAGACCAATAATTGTGAGACAACGCGCTTGCACTAAAGACCAATAATTGTGAGACAAAGCGCTTGCGCTAGAGACTAATAATTGTGAGACAGTTTCGATTTTTATTGTCTACCATGCAATGTACTCGGTTGCTGTGACCGCGAGGATAACAAGCCTAACTGCAATGCCAGAATATGGAGCAGCAGGTTAGGAATCCGAGGCTTGGCATTTCACCGCGGCCTTGTATGAGGGGAGACGAGACATCGTTCCCTTCTGTGACCGGCTACTCAAATGCCACCCTCCAGCTTATGAGAAAATGACACTGTGACTGTGCCATTACTTATAAGAATTGAGCTTCTTTGCGGATTGTTCACATATTCTTGATTTCCATCCTGGGTCGCTTGTGCTTCGAGCTTCACAAAAAAGTTTCTCATCAACCTACCGATGCTTTACTTACGGAAACGAAGCCGTTATTGCTCACCATCAGGAGATTCACGGTTAGCAATATTGGCCTAAGTGGACTCATATTTACTTGCGATTGTACACATGTATAATGAATGGTAAGAGTTTATGCTGTGAGTGTACTGGTGTGGACACTTATGCGGAAACGCATTTGATAGGCTCTGCAATTTCAGCTGGTTTTGCAGCTACAGAGGCAGAGACACGGAAGTGCAGGAAGTATGGCGCTTTGACCCGACAGTTCCAATTTTAGCCAAAAGCCTTGTAGACGATACGGGTGTGTGGCGAGTAAACAGTGCAAATGGTGAAGGAGATCGGACGTAGATTGGTGGAGGCAACGGGAGATTCACTAGAATATTTGGTTCCAGCAGCGGTTGGGTTTGGTCCTACAGAGAGGCAACGCATTCAGCGTCCTATTAGCAGGTCTGTAGGCCGGGGAGAGGTTTTAGTGGGCCTGAGGGCACCCCGTCTGGGTGATCACATCCAACCCCACACTTCGTTCCATAAAGGAATTTTCTCTCCCCGAATAAAAATTTACTTATTTTAATCGAAATTATTTTTATCCAACGAATCCCATTTTTACCATCTAATTTAATTTGCAATGTCCGTCAATTAAACAGTTTTGCAAAAAAAATAATGCACGGTGGTAATACCTTAAGTCGGTAGGTACACGTGTAAATAATCCACCTAATAAAGTATTTGAGACCAGTACGATTTATCACAAATCAAGAATCCTATAACCAGAACTTGAAAGAACTATGATGATGACCTCATTGCTGGTTCTTTTCGTCAACTTGAAAACTAATTGATAATACTCAGCTTCTGTTAAATCAAACTCCGTTCAGTGGGGCACTGATTCGGTTCACCTCTAAAAAATTCATTGCACACGTCACGTCAAATGCACACGTTACATCAAATGCACACGTTACGTCAAATGTACATGTTACGTCAAATGCACACGCTACGTCAAATGTACATGTTACGTCAAATGCACACTTCACGTCAAATGCACACGTTGCGTCAAATGTACACGTTACGTCAAATGCACACGTTACGTCAAATGCACACGTTACGTCATCTGTGCACGTTACGTCAAATGCACACGTTACGTCAAATGGAGAATTGCAAGTAATGCAGCTGCAGATAAGACAGCAATAGCCGCCTTTAGTCACAAATGCCGGGGCAATTCTTGGCCGCCCATTTGTGAACAAATTTGTGAGAGCGGTGAGAGGGTTCTTGTCGTGATAGGAAGGCAAGCTCACATAAACATTATTTATAGATTGGATTCACACCGTCTCATGATAACAATATTATCCGCTTACATTGCTTGACGGAATGATGTTGGGTACATTAATGATCATTCACCTCTATGTAAGTTGTCCATCGGAACCTTGCCAAAACATGAGAATATGCTTCTGGAAAGTGTTGGTACAGATCAGATGTAACACTAGGAGCCCATTGACGGCGCCATGGGTTATCGATAAAAAAATTTCTCCAACCTGTTACTGGCAATGATATTCTGGCTAATATAATATAAACTGTAAGGTAAAACTATCTACATCCAGTACTGGAAGGAATAAAAACGGTCTACTGGACAATAAAGTTCAGCTCCCATGTAATTTTCTCTTCACTCATGATTTATACTTGAAAGTGAGGAAAGTTGAAGCGCAAACTACACAAATAAAAGAGTCGAGTGGAGGATAAATTTGCAACATTCAACTGGCGGAAAACAACAAATCCAAGTAATTTTTAATTCGATTCACGATTATACTTAGGAGTGAAGAGAAAAACACTAGAAATGAACACGATGTTACGCTCACTGCTTGTTAGGCAAGCATAGTACGAGAGACACTGGGCACCAAAAAGAGATCAGCATTCATTGTTTGCTGAAATAAATGATCGAATAACCGTACAATGTTACTGACATCTTTGGAATTGTATTGCGCTCACTTTGGCTGTTGTGAGTGTCAGGCTTGCTAAAGCTGAGGCAGGGATAGGTGAGGCAGGGATACAACTAAAGCCGAGGCAGGGATAGGTGAGGCAGGAATGAAACTAAAGCTGAGGCAGGGATCAAACTAAAGCTGAGGCAGGGATAGGTGAGGCAAGGATGAAACTAAAGCTGAGGCAGGGATAGGTGAGGCAGGGATAAAACTAAAGCTGAGGCAGGGATAGCTGAGGCAGGGACAGCACTGATGAGCCAACAAATCATCAGGCTAGCGGACGGTTACATGAACATCAACTTTGGCCGAGCGAAGGAAGGGATTTAATTCGTGCTGTCGGTCCGTATTCGGGTTACTCCGGTGACCTCAATTTTATGGAAATACGTTGTCAGATAACCGAAGTATCTCTGCATGTAAGCTCGAGGAAGTTTGTCATTGGTAATCTTGGAGTAAGCTGAGTTAAGTCGTCTCTTTGTGACCACCGGCTCACTTTGTTTACTCAAACTTGTTGCTCTTGTGGCCGAATGCTCACGTGATTTGTTTGCGCTTGCTACGCAAGGCAATTTTAAAGATGGCGGCAACATCATGCTGTTATTAGACCATATTTGAAGAACTAAAAACTATTTAGCTGCTTTTCAAGTAGAATTATGAATGGAATGTTTTTGTTATAGGTTGCGAATTGAAACTTTAAATGAGTACAGCGCCATCTATTGCCAAAACAAGTAGCTATTGCAATAACGCATTTAATTGACGAAAAAAGTGAACTGTTCTCAACAAGAGATAACCATAGATCCTGTTTTACAACCCTCTTCCGATATCTACAATATATATTTTGTTGATTAATAAAGTATTTATATTATTCAATATAGCCAATTGGTAATTTTATTTGTTTATATAGAAATTAGTGAGGGTCAAGCCTGCATTATATTTTGATCCCCGCTGCCTGTCCGGTTTGACAGAAACGATCCCATGACCAGGACTTTGAATCGCGACTTAAGAGATTCTCCACTCGCCTAGTTTAATAACAAATATGGGGCTTTTCCCTGTCAGGGTTTCTTTCGATGCGATCATGAAGCTGGCAGAGGCCACACGAAATAGGGTAATTTTATCAGAAACTAAGGATCCTTTCAGAGTCGGTTCCGGTCGAATTGACCTTGGTCAATACGTCTCGACAGAGAACAGGTTCAAATCAAAAACTTTACCGTTGCGTTCAAGTGAACATAGTAAAGACATCTAAACTCTTTAAGACTACGGTCTTTTTGTGGATGAAGTGTAGAAATATGATTATTTAATGAAAAGAGAAACCGAGGTTTCTGTTTAAAGACAAAGAACAGCCTCGGCCCTCAAGCCAATCAGAGCCTCTCCTGCAGCCCGCGACCCATCAATTTGTAGACGCACATGCAGAATTTCCTGGGGTGTCTGATGTTGCGGTTCCATTCCATGCGTTGCTCGAGGGGTGTCTGATTCCATGCGTTGCTTGTGGGGTGTCTGATTACATGCGTTGCTCTTGGGGTGTCTGATTCCATGCGTTGCTCGTGGGGTGTCTGATTATATGCGTTGCTCGTGGGGTGTCTGATTCCATGCGTTGCTCGTGGGGTGTCTGATTCCGTGCGTTGCTCGTGGGGTGTCTGATTACATGCGTTGCTCGTGGGGTGTCTGATTCCATGCGTTGCTTGTGGGGTGTCTGATTACATGCGTTGCTTGTGGAGTGTCTGGTTACATGCGTTGCTCTTGTTGTGTCTGTTTCCATGCGTTGCTCGTGTGGTGTCTGATTCCATGCGTTGCTCGTGGGGTGTCTGATTCCATGCGTTCTCGTGGGGTGTCTGATTCCTTGCGTTATCGTTGGGTGTCTGATTACATGCGTTCTCGTGGGGTGTCTGATTACATGCGTTCTCGTGGGGTGCCTGATTCCCTACGTTGTTCGTCTACAGCTAAGCGGATATAATACAGTGTTATGTTACTGGATAAATAAAGAGCTTTATTAGTCATTGAAGTCGATCATGTTGAAATAGGAAAATTTAATTGGCATGATTGGAAATGCCTCCTTGGCCGTTATAAGGATATTGGACGGTTACTGCGTCCAACGACCCAGGTAGGTACGGTAAGTAAGCCCAGTACGGGCTTACTTACTATAGACATTGACTGGGATCAAACAATATTTTTTAAAATTAGGAGGAGGTATTTTAGGTATCCTTCAATTGCGACTTCATCACTGCGAAGGTAGGCCTCTACCCCTGCCTCCTAAGCCGAGCATTTGCTTCATCAGTATCAGGTTTGTATATTCACGCCAATAATTATTGCGTGAAGAGTTGTTATGTTTTCGGCGCAGGATGTTCCTCTGGGGTTAGTGAAAGGTTAATCGATGTTTCTGTTAAATCGAAATAAAGATCGTTGCGAATGTTTCGTACGCTTCGATCAATTTGCATGCCTATTCTATTCTAATCATTGAAAGTTTTGTTGTTCTATTCTCATAATTAAATGTTCAATTGTTCTATTATTTTAATGAAATGTTCTGTTGATCTATTCTCACAATTGAAGGTTTTGTTGTTCTAACCTCATAATTATGTGTCCTGATAGCAGACACAACCAACGTATTTAAATGATAACACCAAATAGTCACCTGCTAAATCGAGGTAATAATGACAGTATTTTGAACTCTTCATAACCTAAGGCTATATCACGTAGGAATGATCGAGAAACATTTTCTAGTAAAGTTTATTGTAAGCGCCTCCGAATGCTTCAGGCGAGAGTTTTCCCTGTATTCTTTTCCATTTCTTCCCCAAATTGCCCATGATACCAATATTTGGTGTTTAAGTTTTTTCTCGTTCGAATTCGAACTTGCCTAATAAACAGATAGTAAAATAATCCCAAGCTTCGTTACCTTTAATTTTAGTTTCAGTTGAAGTGCTTTAGTTAAGTTCAAGTGCGTGACTTCCTCTAACGTAAATCCCGAGAATCAATTCAATTAGGTTGAATAAGACTAAGCACAACCTTGTCAGGGATGAATGTAAATGACAGGAGAATTTTTTGAGGAGACCCACCCTGTGAGCATGGACGGTATATCCATCGACCTTATAACGAGGTGACAAATATCACTTGTCTTTTTTTTCAGTTCGTAAGGCAATAGATAACATTTATGTATAACATTACATTTTACTAAAGGCGAAAGTAACTTCTTTTTATTACGCGATTCGTCACAAATTTTTCGTACAGAGCAACGATAAACGCAATCGATGAGTTACAAACAGTTGTGTTATACATTGACGTTTTTATTCGTTATCCAGATGTTTACAAGTAATCTCTGTTCGGCTGAAATGGTTTTACCTACCTTAAAATCATTTAGTGAGGTACTAAATAAATGGTGTTCATAGCAGCATTATCGTGTTTACATTTTACGTACCAGAAATTGAACAGCTATGCCACAGAGCGGTAGTTTAAATAGAGCAACTCAGTTTCAATGCCTTTTTCAATGACCTGCAGATGGAATCCGGAGTAAATTTTGAGAAATTTCGTGTCGAGCGACTTTGATGACTTTTATGCTGTCTCCTGAGGAAGGAATCGGAACGAAAAATATTGATGTTGTTTATGACCGAAATGGGAATGTGGCTCAATATTTCCACACCATGACTGTCAATCGAGGGATATCACAACGTGGAGTAAGATGGTATCGAATTATTCTGCAGTAATGAATAAGAGAAGATACAATGATATTTTAAAAATACAATAAATGTCGGTATACATAGCAATGAGGATTAATTCAAGATTACCGTAATTTCAGAGGTTATTGCATTTATGAACAAAAATGAAAGCTTCATCTTGAGAGTTTGAAGAATGTCCAACAAAGAAATCAAAATACAAGTAAATACTTTTCAATATTTTGTTTCACTATAGTCCGGTAGCTTACTAGTTATTGATATCTTGACCATGTAATTGCTGTCATTTTATTTTATTGTCATCATTGGTTCCTGCTGAGATGTCATAGTCAAAAATTATACCCCGAAAGGCTTCAAACTGGAGGATTTAATTATTGAAAAAAATATTTAGATATACTGACATGTCGCTCAATTACAGAAATATCAGAATACACAGATGAAATGGACCAAGTTTTCGTCAGTGTGAACTGTTTTGAAGACAACTTTGGTTACTTAGATATACTTAATATTAATTTATAATCGTGGTTAGTGAGTCAATATACCTTCACATCCCACCAATCGATGGACATTATTACATTGGATATAACTGAGGACTGAAAATATAAATGCCTAACATGAGGCTTATATTAGATTTACTCACATTAGGTTTGACATACGGAAACACAAATTTTGAACTAACTACTTTGTTAACACGACATGTTACATAAGCACAGAAAAAAACACATTTCTACGAGTCATAAAAGATTGGTGTGATAATTGAACAGATGCCCGCCCACACGACCGAAATTTGAGTGTATTACCAGGAAATATAGAAATAAAAATAGTATCCTTAAATGACTCTGACGAACAACAATTAGATGACATGCTAAATTGAATAGAAGAAGTAAATTACAATTCTAGTATTTTTCTACGTACAGGTTCAAACGGGTATAATATTTGATTACGTTTGACGGTACCAATACTGCTACTCGTCCTTGTATTGTTGGTATCTAACTCCAAGTATTGTACGATCTGTATTATGAAAATAATTCGGAGACTGTTGACGAGTTACAGCGAATCTTCGTATTCGTATTTTTACGAAGATTATTCGTATTCATATTATAACGCAAATTATTCGTATTCGTATATTGGGGTGGATGGATGATTATTCATTTTATAGATCATTAACACTTTATTTTAGTATTTTATTATTTCTTCTTGCTTGGGCTCAATTATTTTTCTCTGCCTTTTTTTCTTGATGATAAAATTTGAATTGGTTATCATTATTATATGTATCGAGGTTGGTTGAGACAAGGTGACCCAGGGAGAGGAGGCTTTTGTAGAACCCGCGGGACTCGAAGACTCTGGGTTTCAAGAACCCGAGAGACTTAGGAGACCAGGTGGATTTTGGGGGGTCCACTTGGACCTTTCTGAGGCTTTTTGGGACACCCTTGAGATCCTTTAGGACCCTTTTGAGAAACTGTGGGACCCTTTAGAGGCCCTTCTGAATCCTGGAACCTCTGCTCCCTCCTCCCAGCGCTGTAAAACCCATACACAGAAAAATGTCCATCTGAGATGCTTGAGTAGAACAATTAACCATTACAGCCCGCGGATTGCTGGCGCAGAGGGCGAGGTTCGCGTCGAGGCTGGTCGAGGTGAGTCGAGATCAGTCGAAACATGTTGAGGCGAGTCGAGTTGATCGCGACGAGCCGAAACTGGCCGAAATGATTCGTGACAAGCCGAGATGAGCTGAGGCGAGGGGTCTCGGGGGACTCGGGCAGCTCGGGAAGACCCGGGGGACATGGGTCACCCTCCGGGATTCATCGGGCTCTTTTGCGACCCAAGGGACCAATGCCCCCCCCCCCTCGCCCTATCTACTTGAACAAACAATCAGTGCGAAATCAATAATCTGAGCAGTTTTTCTGCACATGACGAACCTGCTCTTACTTTCTTTTTCGCGATCCACAATGTTATAACGCTGGAGTATTTATGGGGAAGTTCGTGTTTGTGATTTTGTGAAAGGGTATTTTTTTTCAGTCTGTGCTCGCTCGCGCGTGCACGGACCATATGCAGTTTCTGGGGTTGACCTGGACTGCGCAGCTATAAAACCTTGTGACGCGTTGCGGTTGGAGTCCATCTGATCCGTGAAGCCATAGACCTTGTACCAATTTCGACGATGCTGTCTGTACGCACTGTCGCGCGTGCATGTTATTCATGGAGTTCTAAGTTGTTGGAGGCGGGGATTCGTTTTGTTTGAGTCTTTATCTTGCATGAATAAATAGATTGTATTATAAATCAAATAGACCGCGTAGCTGTGAACATTGTGTTGCGTTGCTGCCGGAGCTGACTTTGTCCGTGTGGCCGTGACCCTTGTGCCAATTTAGACGATACTATCTGAGCGCACTGGCGCATGGACGTATAACTCATGAGATTCTGAGGGGTTGGAGGCGAGGACTGTATTTATACAACTAAACCGCGTAGCTGTAAATATTGTGTTGCGTTCCTGTCGGAGCTGATGTTGCCCGTGTAGCCACTGACCTTGTACTAATCTCGACAATGCTACCTGTACGCACTAGGGTGTGTACATATCACTGTAAGTTATAAAGAATTTGAAGCGGAGATCCGTTTCGAGTAAGTGTTTTTTCTTTTGCGCACCAGCGTGCGTCTGACATTGCTAAAATTTTCACGTTTTTTTCTGACGTTAAAGCGTTGTTTCGTTTTTTCCTCGCACACTTCGGCGTGCGAGCCTACTGGAATCAATGATCATCGAGCCCTACGGGGGAGCCTATTATGACTCACGTTGAGGCTCTCGTGGAAATGAGGCTCAAATCAAATCAAATCGTATTCGTATTATTATGCAGATTATGCACCGAGCGATAATGAAAGAAACTGCATGAATGGTTAGTTTGAAATATATCGTCGCTCACATTAATAATATATATCCTCGCTAATATTATATGGCATCGCTAGCACTGATAATATATATCGTCGCTCATATTAATAATATGTATCGTCGCTCACATTAATACTATGTATCGTCGTTCGCATTATTAATATGTATCGTTGCTAATAATATATATCGTTGCTCACATTATTAATATATATCGTCGCTCACATTAATAGGAAATATAAAGCAGCTTATTATTTACACTGATAACAAAGTTATTTTGTTCGCTTCAACCACAATATTTCCCATTACTTGATACATATTCACCAATACATCTGTTAAGGAGGAATTATTTTGCATAATGAACTGCTCTGTAAAGAACTGCCCAATCAACGTCTGCATGCGTCTGGGAACTCTTTTTTCCTTGCCAACTAGCATATAGTTTCTTGATTCCATGGTCCAACCGATACGTCAATACTTTATTGGAGAATTTACCTCTTGCAATGACAAACAGCACCAAGAATACAGTATTTTTTAACCATTGGTTATGTCTGCTGCTCCCTTGTGTCGCCATTCGTAAGGCTTCTCTGCCATTATTTCCTCCGCCTTTATAATAGCGTCCCTGACAGAGCAGGCAGATGTCTGTCTCCGAGAAGACAGCTGTAACCGATAGTTCCCGAGCCCCTCGTGCCAATAGTTCACCGGAGTGCATATTTGTCGAGGAAAGTATTGAAATTTTCAGCATTCATTGAGGTCCAGAAATTTGAAGGAAATGCTTTGGAAAAAGTAAAAAAAAATGCTCTTCAATAGTCCATTTAAAGAATGATCGGAAGCACGACGTACCCCTTTGGGATATTCTGACTACACTCCTCAAAATTGTGTAGTGATGGTTGTGTTCAGAGGTCAAGAGTTAGTCATTTTGAGTCATTTTATTAGATTGGTTGAGTTCTGCTGCAAACCAGACACCTTAATACAGGATATTGTAAGCAACAGAGCATAGCCGAAAGGGGAAATGAGCTCTACTGGCTCCCCACAGAAGTCATCAAGCCCCAGTTATTTGTTGGAAAATATACACGAAATATGTTCCAGGTTCAAACAAACACATATTATTTGGTAACAGGTGATGTAAATGAAAAGGATTGACCTCAGAAACAATTCTATTTGAACAAACACTTACTGTTGGTGTAAGGCGACTCACTCGCCTTACACCAATAAAAAAACTGCCGCCAACTATCCATCCCTTTTTTGAATCATTATAGTCACTACCAATAATTATACAGTTGACTATATGAAGGATTATGCTTTTTTTGTGATTCACCTTCATTATAAGCATATCCGTAAAACCACTGGAGTATTACCAAAAAATATGTATATTTCGTGCTTTATTTACATTTCATTCCCTTTTAATATGAGAGCAACATATATACTGCACACACACTCATTGTGTCGGCACTTTAACAATGGTCCGTTGCTGCATGTAATTTGCGATTGAGGGGCTGGGAAAAGTAGAGACCCGGACACGTTTTGCTCTGACCAAATCGCTGAGCCAACAAAATTAAATTTTTGTTATGATAAAAAGTGAGAAATTTACTGAAATACCACCCTTCACTTTTTTACTTGTGCCCCTTGCTTTCAGGCTCACCACAAAGAGAGGCATACATCTTTCATTCCTGAACTCCTACCGTTATTATGATCAATTAGTGAAGCAGTCCTTGTTAGCAAAAAAATTCAACACTCATAGCAAAAAAAAATCGTAAATTTTTCGTGGGGGTATTTGACAAATTCCCCCCTTCGATCAATAAATCTCGAGGAATTGCAGTCCTGTCAGCGAATCTATATAATAAGTCGTATTCTGGGCTGGTAGTTGATTTTTCAATTTCAACTTGTACATTTTGCTATGGATGGAGGCAATCTGCTCAGGATATTGAAGCACTGGATTCAAACGATAACTTATAACCCATGACGCGTTTCGTCATCTCTTGGCTCATCAGATGGGCGTCTGACAAGTCGAATTTAACATTAAATAATTCCTAAAAACTCTTTCATACATAGATGCCTCTAGTATCCAATATACAAAAATTGATCGGTCAAAAATAACAGAAAACAATTACAAACGCTTGAAATTGCTTAGGACGAATGAGAATATTCTTGTAGGCGATGGACGGCGACTCCAATCTTTGGATGATGACTTGAAGGAGGTAGATTCCAGCTGTGCGGAATCTACCTCTTTTAAGTCATCATCCGAAGATTGGAGTCGCCGTCCGTCGCCTTCAGGAATATTCTCATTTGTCCTAAGTAATTTGAATGATTTCTAATTATTTTCTGTTATTTTTGACCGATCAATTTTTGTATATTAGATACTAGAGGCAGCTATGAATGAACTAGTTTTTATGAATTATTTATTGTTAAATTTGACTTTTGAGACGCCCATCTAATGCGCCAATAGATGACGAAATCATCTTTTGAATCAATTGCTTCAATATCCTC
>SDVV010030429.1:0-11678 GCA_016164225.1 Gammarus roeselii
CGCGTGCCCAACATGACGCGTCATCCCCACCTCCTGGTGCAATGTATCTTCCTTCTTCATTGTTGAGAACGCGTGCCCCAACATGACGCGTCATCCCCACATCCTGGTGCAATGTATTTTCCTTCTTCATTGTTGAGAACGCGTGCCCCAACATGACGCGTCATCCCCACATCCTGGTGCAATGTATCTTCCTTCTTCATTGTTGGGAACGCGTGCCCAACATGACGCGTCATCCCCACATCCTGGTGCAATGTATCTTCCTTCTTCATTGTTGGGAACGCGTGCCCCAACATGACGCGTCTTTTTATAATCGTTTTGCTTGTAAACATAATCGGTACTGTAAACCCTTTAGAGCATAACTTTGCGTGTAGTTTTAGGTGTAAGTGTTAGTATGCTTGTGCGCTGTATGTATTCATGTCGCATTGACTGACTCTACGCCTGGCTGTTTGATAACTACATAAACGTGCATTGGAACATTCTATTAGAATGCTATTGATGATGTCGCTGTACTTTGAGGACCAGTTACCACGAAAGAACCTTTAATTTTTTTTATTAAGTTACCATTTTGAATGTGGATTCCACTGATTTACCAGTTGAAGTTACCCTTTGTTGCTTCGGGTGTTGGTAACCCTGAACGTGTTATTGAAGTGGACAGGTTACCTTGGGCTGTATTACCCTGACATTCTGTTTTGATTTTGTCGACCGTATGTATGTATATACAGCAGCTAGAAGCGTTTGACTGAAATAGAGAATGGGAAGAATATGAAAATATATCTGCGGATTTTGGTCTTCAAATTTAACTTACTTTATCAACAGCTCCTACCTCCTTCGGTTTCTTATCATTATAAATGTAAAAGCTTGCTAATTTTCTCATCGCATGATTAGCTATGGATCAAATTGATGGATAAAGTGCACAAAATTACGATATTAAACAGCCATGTTGTTGAATTCATTCCACAAAGTCAGCTCCTTGCTGTCCAAATTGATTTCGGAGCTTCCAAATTAGGTTTCATAATTTTTTTTTATCTGTTCTGCAACAAAGTAACCGAAATGAGAACATTTAAAATTAGTTTCTTATCAAGTGCGAATTTTTCGATATAGTTCAGTACATGATCTAGGTTTCTTACAGTCCTAAAGTGTTACACGGCACTGTGCCGAATGCTTCTTCATGGCACGCGGTCGGTGTCATTCGTGGAAGATGTTTGCCACTTTTCAGGGTGTCCCGGAGTCTGAGAAGCACCCAACTTCCACCGCTATCCAGACTAACTTTTGCGACCGTAGCTTGCATTGGGTTGGAATTCCGAACAAGAAATGTTGGAGAACTGTAAGCCTTTCTTATGTTTTAGCCAAAATCGTGACTTGTTTGGAGGCTGCTTTCGTAGCCTTGGAGCGATGCTTCGTCCTTTAAAAGAAAGTCAAGGTACCGCAGCAAAAATCACTAGGTGAAGGAAACTCCTATCGAGCCCGGTACTGTTAAGATGATCCTTCTTCATTTTTTCTTAGCCAGATCTTGCAATTCTCTTCATGACACTTCAATGCTTGATGTCTAATCACATCACTACAGCTTGCAATCTTTTCTCTCAATGTGGTTATAACAACTGTAACTGGATTCCAAGCGCTGTTTAAGTGGCATAAGCGTGCATCAAATTAGACCCAATCATCGACCTGAGTGACGCAACCTTCGCAAGAAGTCGCGTTAGTGTGCTTTTGCTCGCTCCTCAGCACCGACCGGGGCCTCCACCAATACCTCCAGGGAGGTGCGGTAGCGCGTTTAAATCCTATCTATAGCAGGGCCTCGGGCCTTCGCACAGAGTTGTGTCAAGGCGTTTTAGGTAAATCTACTGAAGTGACGGATGCCTGCAGACACCCACCCCGGGTGTTGCGTCAGCGCTTTCTAGCCCTATCTGCAGCAAATTCGGGCCTCAAGCCACCCTTTGAAATAGTTGTGTCAGCGCGTTCAAGCCCTATCTACAGCAGGGCCTCAAGCCACCCTTTGAAAGAGTTATCAGCGCGTTCTAGCCCTATCTATGGTAGGGCCTCAAGACACCCTTTGAAAGAGTTGTGTCAGCGCGTTCTAGCCCTATCTACAGCAGGGCCTCAAGCCACCCTTTGAAAGAGTTGTGTTAGCGCGTTCTAGCCATATCTACATCAGGGCCTCAGGCCACCCTTTGAAAGAGTTGTGTCAGCGAATTCTAGCCCTATCTACAGCAGGGCCTCAAACCACTCTTTGAAAGAGTTGTGTCAGCGCGTTCTAGCCCTATCTACAGCAGTGCCTCAAGCCACCCTTTGAACGAGTTGTGTCGGCGCGTTCTAGTTCTATCTACAGCAGGGGCTCAAGCCACCCTTCCAGGCAGTCGACGTTAGCTCACATCTGCCGGAACCTTGCGTAATCCGATCTCGGAGTCAATCAGGTCGCCATAATGGGAAGACGTGGAGTTCCCTGCCTCCACCTTTCTCTCCCCCTCTCTCCCAAGCCTATAGACTCATTGAAAGTTTTTGTCGCAGGCAGTATAGGACAGACAAGCCTCACAAAGCGCCATTGAGAGACTTTAGCCTTAGCGACCTGGGAAAGTAGGACTGTTAAGAACAGAAAAAATGACAGCGTTATTAGGGATAGGGCAAGAGGTACTCCTTATTTTGTGGGCATTGCAGAAAGAGTCTAAGGTGACTTTTCGAATGCCGTCGCTAATGTTGGTCCTTTACTCTCATTGCAGTACATTGCATTCCAATGGCTTACTCTCATTGCAGTACATTGCATTCTAATGGTTTACTCTCATTGCAGTACATAGCATTCCAATGGTTTACTCTCATTGTAGTACATTGCATCCCAATGGTTTACTCTCATTGCAGTACATTGCATTCCAATGGCTTACTCTCATTGCAGTGCATTGCATTCCAATGGTTTACTTTCATTGCAGTGCATTGCATTCCAATGGTTTGCTCTCATTGCAGTACATTGCATTCCAATGGTTTACTCTCATTGCAGTACATTGCATTCCAATGGTTTACTCTCATTGCAGTACATTGCATTCCAATGGGCGTGGCCTGCTAAATTTAAACTGGCGTGTTAGGCTGCTGACGTCTAATCGGCGTAATTGGCTGCTGACGTTTTGTTGCTTATTGGGATGCGAAGTTCTACACGCAACTGGAAGGATGACGTTCGATGCGCGTATTGGAATGCTACGTTCATCGTGCAACTGGGAGTCTAACGTTCACTGTGCGTCTAGGGATGTTACGCTCAATGTGCATCCTGTAGGCTGACATTCAATATGCATATTTGCCTGCTAACGCTCAATGTGCGAACGCACGTATGAGAGTGCTGAGCCAACGTTTATATGTGCGGAACAGACGTGCAATAAACCTGTGGGGCTGCTAGCTATTGATTATGTGCTTAATGGGCTGCTTCTTTTGATTTGCAGTTTGACCTTGTATACCCACACTACCCGTTAAATGTAACGGCTTCTAATTTCCCTGAAGCCGCGTCCACATCACCACCGAGTCCCTAGGCAGTGAGTGTCTAGACATGTGTGAACCACTAACCAAATGCACATCCTGTTATGCGTTGAATTTGTCCAGTTCAGTATCAACTCCCGCATTTCCTGTTATGCGTTGAATTTGTCCAGTTCAGTATCAACTCCCGCATTTCCTGTTATGTGTTGAATTTTCCAGTTCAGTATCAACTCCCGCATTTCCTGTTATGCGTTGAATTTGTCCAGTTCAGTATCAACTCCCGCACTCGCAACGTCGGTATTGAGTGGTGAGGGAAACTCAGCTCAACACACCTGCTGACATCGGTAATAAATGGGAATTTTTCTCCTAACTGCACAATCTCTATTTTGTATGATCTAGCACAAATCTGGCAAACTAACGTAAAGTGGAGGTAATTAACTATCCTGTCTATCATTGCTCGCTGTTAACCCATTGAATAACGCAAAGTGGAGGTAATTAATCATCATGCGTTATCAATGCTTACTGTTAACCCATTGAAGCCGTTGGTGACAATTCGCAGGTTCCCGATTGCTCTTTGCAAGTCTCGCCCAATCGTATCGTAATGGGATCGGGAATCGCTAATTAAAATTCCTTACAATCGTCACCGTTTCAGCCCCCCCCACCCTTCTCGCGCAGCAGCAGTTTCGTAAAGGCGGGAAGAAGGTGCTCATATACGGTGCATCCGTCCTGCCGGAGGCCCGGTGTTTTTTGTCTTCGGTTACGTTAGAAAATGTATCGATTCACTGTGATTTCCTACTAATTTTTCATCTTCTAGAATGCCCTGGCTTAACGTGCACTTTACGCGTCCTCCTTCTTAACAAGCTCAGCGGCATAGCCTACTCCTTGTTTTACTTTATTACCGCTACGGTTTCCAATTTGCTCCGATATTAAACGCCGAATAATTTAGCGATCGATTTATTTGAAATTAGGCCTGAAGAAAAAAGCAATATAATGTAGTAACGATCCCTTCTAGTAACGTTATACTACTCAGTAACCATCATTTTGATGAACAAAAAGTAACGGATTACTCGAGCTTTAGCAGAGAACGCGTCTCTGCTATTCATCTGCAGAACTTAGTCTAGATAAATACCCTTCTGCACGTACCTCATAGTGCAGAACCGTAGCCATTATTCGTTGAATGGACTACTAAAGATCGTCCCAGCCAAGACAATGCTAACATGGAACACTCTTGTAATCCCCTTCCTCCGGAAGGGACAGTAGCGAGTGAACATTCGTTTATGATTTGAACCTAAGTGAAATCTTCTATGTCCATTTTCTGCTCTTTATTTCCACTCATCGGAAATTTGATTAATGTTACCAATTTAGAAGCTTTGTCCACGCGTAGTACTGTAATCATTTTTTTTAAGAAATTAAATTCCATGTGGGGACGCGCCCTACGGGGGAGCCTATTATGACTCACATTGAGGCTCTGGTGGAATTGAAGCCCAAATCAAATCCATGTGGGGAAAGTCGAATTTGTTGTTCCGGTTACAAACTAACCATAGACAAATACTTGCTCGCTACTTTCCCTTGCCACAAGACGCTTCACCACGGCAGCTAACCCGTTTCACATCTGGCAGTTCACTTCTCGCGAATGCAACCCTGAACAGCAGCATTTGTCGTGTCGAGAAGGACGCCGATCTCTGTGTTGATTGAGAGCAATTGAACTAACGTTGTACGGCACTGATTCAAGAGTGGGTGGCATCAGCCACACTGCTGAGGGTCGTAGGTGGTTTGTGCAAACATTGTCTCAACTAAACCACTGTCACACAGCAGAGAGACTATCTGCATAGCAACGTGACTCACCGGGGGAGCTTGCGGTGATTCGCGTCTTAACTCAGTTGTAAATTAGCTACTAATCTAATCTATCGCATCGACGAGGCTAATTGAGGAGTTTACCTTGCTTTACTGACTGGTTAAACAGACTGATTTTTAAACGAATGGGGGTTGTTTGTGAGCTGAGCCACAGTATGTAGTCACCAATCGAGTTCGGCCAGTTGAACGACAACGTGAAGTCGTGTTGGAACGTTCAAGTACCTTTCGCTCGTAGCCTTAGCAGCATGGTGACGTACATTGTTATTCAATATCTCCTGGTTGCAGATCTAGAACAGGGCTTAGTACATCGACCTTCAGTACTTTCCACAGGCCAACAGGAAATGCTTTCGGTTGCTCTATATTGAGAAGCAGCTGACGAGGATGGGGCAGCAGTAGAGGGTGTCGATGATGACTGCGAAGCAGCTGACGAGGATAGAGCAGCAGTAGAGGGTGTCGGTGATAACACTATTAATCGATCCCCGTCAGTTGGGGGAGAGAAATGGAAAATTAAACTCCTGTGGATGAAGAGGACGAAGACGAGAAAATGAGGTGGAAATGACATGTGCTCCAAAGATGGCCAATCGTCGGTCTTGAATCCCAGCTCTTCGGTAGGGGAGAAAAAGAGAACGAAGAAAGCGGGACGAGGAAATCCTGTTCAACGAAGCAGTTCTTTGTAATCAGAGGGGAAAGAAATATGGCAAATGATGGGCAGTGGCGTGTAAAAATATGAATTAGTATTTTGTTCATTTACTTGTGAATGTTATACAGTCATGGAAAACAATTGGTGGGATGGATTTATCTCATATTGGGGGTTACCTGTCACAACACTTTGAAAATTGAGTAAATCTTTTTACAACCTCACGAGAAAACTGCCATTCAGTCCTTTTTGAACAAAGTCAACTTGAGGTAAAGGCTAAGTCCCAAAGGCAACGTGAGGTAAAGGCCAAGTGACACCATATATGGATACCAGTGTTGTCATAACGGCAACAAGCAATTATCGTTAAATGCCAACACGCTTTTGCATCGTGGCGGTATATATCAAGCACCTTATCAAATTTGTTGATTCCTGAACCCTTATGGCCTCCAATACAAACCCCATCATGGCACCGAACACCCGTTTAATCATGGCGGCTGTCACCGGTGCTCTCGTACAGCACAGAAATGTTCCATCATAGCATCGCCATACGGAGGAGTCACTAAGGCTAGCGTTCGACCTCTTGTGGAGATGGACCCCCCCCCCCCCCCTCCTCCCCCCTTAATCTAATCTAATCCATCATGAATTCGAAAATTTATTCCGTCATGGCACCGAATGTTTGTGCCACTCAAGGTTTACAATATCATGGCACGAATATTTACTTCATCGTGATACTGAATAATTGCGTCTTCATGGCATCGAATGTTTACTTCATCATGACACTGAATAATTGCGTCTTCATGGCATCGAATGTTTACTTCATCATGACACTGAATAATTGCGTCTTCATGGCATCGAATGTTTACTTCATCATGACACTGAATTATGTCCTCATCGTGGCACAAAATATTTGCCTCATCATGGCACCGAATATTTGCTACATCATCGCACGGAATAGTTTTTGGGTCGAGTATTTGCGCCATCTCTATCGAAGCTCTCACTTCAGTCTTACCTCAGTAAGACAGACATGAGAATTCCGGTGAAGATGGACTCACCTCTTCTTGATCCCATCATGGCACCGAACATTTTCCCTATCTTGACACCGAATATTTATGCTGCAGCACTAGCGTCGACCAATCAGGCCCAATCCTCGAGGGGAAGTTATGACACGCTAGATTAGGCTCAATCCTCTTGCCTTAATGGCCAATGACGTCATTAATGGAACTGCGGAAGCGACGGAACCCTCAATTTCGGATTGAACAGAACCAGTTTTTACGGTTCTGCCCTGAATACTTTCGCATCCGTGTTCAAGTGTTTCAAATGATTGAATGGTTCTTTGATTAGAAAAATGGTTGTTTGTAGCTAGAAAGCACCCACAGCAACTAGCCTTGACAGTTAAAGGTATGTCCTGACCGATGCGTTGGGTCATCGACCCTATTTCCAGTAGGTATTGGCGAGAGACTGCTCAACTTACAGTCGCTGATAGAATGAATAAATGCTCGTTGGCTCGATTTTTTTCCTTCTTAAGTTTGTCAACATTCTCATTGAAATTATATTGGATCCTCGTCAAAGTACTCATTTGGCCCTTGCTTCCAATTGAGGAAGCTCATTCACAACGTCCGATCATAGTTTTTGACGACATTCACCAAATCTGTTCAAGTTATTTCCGTCATTTTTTTCCTCTAACAAAGTGTTGATGTAACTAATATCTTAATGCTTCTCTTATAGTGGACATAGCATCGACGCCGTATTCCTTCTCTTAGAGTGGACACAGCATCGACACCGTATTGCTTCTCTTAGAGTTGACACAACATCGAGGCCGTATTGCTTCTCATAGAGTTAACACAACATCGACGCCGTATTGCTTCTCTTTGAGTTGACACAGCATCGACGCCGTATTGCTTCTCTTAGAGTTGACATAGAATCGTCGCCGTATTGCTTCTCTTAGAGTTGACACAGCATCGACACCGTATTGCTTCTCTTAGAGTTGACACAGCATCGACGCCATATTGCTTCTCCTAGAGTTGACACAGCATCGACGCCGTATTGCTTCTCCTAGAGTTGACACAGCATCGACGCCGTATTGCTTCTCTTTGAGTTGACACAACATTGACGCCGTATTGCTTCTCCTTGAGTTGACACAGCATCGACGCCGTATTGCTTCTCCTAAAGCTGACACAGCATCGACGCCGTATTGCTTCTCTTAGAGTTGACACAGCATCGACGCCGTATTGTTATTCTTAGACACCAAATCCTGATCGGTACCCGCGGTGCATCGTTCGAAGTAACAAGACTACGAGGACACAAGGGTTTCCCCATGTTGAAATCACTGAATCCAGACCACGCGCTGACCCGTTCCTTCCGCTCAGCCTAATTCCATCAGTAATTAGAGAAAGACTCTGGGGCTGTCTGGGCTGCATGACAATGGGGGAGGAAGATTCGTTGTCGTTGGGAGGGCGACAGTGAACACTGCCTGTCGTAGGGAGGTACGGTGTCTAGGGCAGGATGGCACGATGTCAAGGGGAGGTCGACACGGTGTCTAGAACGGTACGGTGTCTAGGGGAGGACGATACCGTGTCTGGGGTGGGCGACACTTCCTGTCCTAGGTCCGACGCGTCAGCCTATCGTGAGGAGCTCCTTGCAGTTCACGTGCGCTGGCAAACAATTCTTTTCAATTGCAATATTCGATTACAGCTGACGGGGACGCTTCCTCATTGGCAACATCTCCAGTGAGGCAGTCCATTGCCTCAGTAATACGAGTGATGACTTGCTTGACCAGTTGTGGTCCTTGCCGAGACTTGAGGCTAAATTTGAGAGGCCTATAACTTTTCTTATCTCCTGCATCATTGTAACCCGAAAAAAACGTTGTATTCGAGCCCTGTAAATTTTCAGTCATATATCTCTAAATTCTACCCTGTCCCATGTGTGTACTCTAGCCACAGCATTGTCTTGCCAATCCCTCAAAAATGCCTCCACGATCTGAACCATTATTGTTTTAGTCAAATCATGATATTTTTTTCCTGTCAAAGCTTCTCGGCTCCAGATTCAAGCTCGATGTGGAGTCAGGTGTACCACCCCTTTGGCGTGATCAACCTAACACCCTGCTTTGGGCCGTACTTCACCCCTGCTATTAAGCTTTTAACCCAAGTTCTACAGAGAAGTAATTTAATTGGTGCTTGAGCAGAATCCCATGGTTCTAACAGTCGCTGACCCTGCTTCATACAGCTACTCCCCAGCTTTACATATGCAGCCTATGACCCCTGCTTTATATAGTCCCATTCAGCATCTATCTCTTTTTCATACGCCCATGATTCATGCAGCCCCTGCTTCAAACAGCCCACGTCCCTGCTTTGTGCAGTCTCTGCTTATGCTTCGTACACCTCCTGTCCATGCTTCATACAGCGCCTACCCAAGCTTCTTACCGCCCCTGACGCTTCTTACATCCCCTGCATACTTCATACAGCCCCTGCCTACGCTTCCTACAGCCCCTGCCTACGTTTCCTACAGCCCTTGACGCTTCCTACAGCCCCTGCCTACGTTTCCTACAGCCCCTGACGCTTCCTACAGCCCCTGCCCATGCTTGCATGTCTCCTCCGGGCCCGGCTTATCTCAACACGGCCTCCGCTGCGCATCGGTCCAATTTAGATGGTAGCTGATTAGCCCGTCCAGTCTACAGCCCCTGATTAGGGTTCGGGTCGCCCTGATAACTTAACTAGGCACCGGCCCGGGTAAGCGGATCATCGATATTGTTCACGACTAAAATACCGCCCTCGAAAAACATAGCCCGGGGAAGCCTGGCCTATAACAAGACTTGCCTATTGAGGTGCACGCATGTAACGTTTTAAAGTGAGGCTGATCCAAATTACGCCTCATGATGTAATCATTATAGAGGCCTGGAACTAGGCTAGTAGAGTTAGTGGTGCTACAGACTGGTTCCATGTATGGACCAATGGGTTATAGGCTAGCATTATGATAAATGGATGATGGGGCAATCAGAGAGGCCTGGAACTAGGTCATTGAGCCTAGGGTACTAGGGACAATTTCCTTGTAGGAACCAATGGGTTAATTTCGAAATAGTTTGATGAGACGTCTCTGAGAGAGTAACGTAAACTTTCTGTAGCCATCATATCCTCCTGCAAGTGGATTGAAGATGGAATGTTAGGTTAGATTGGTAGGTTAGATTGTTATGTTAAATTGACTCGCGTTTCGAAGTGCTTGTTGGGGTAGTGACAGATGAGAGAGGAATTGAATGGTGCCCTTGGGGATGAGATCTCCAAAACCAGTCCTTCAAATGATAAGATGTGTTGTTTTTTGTAATTGGCTTTCTATTCAACAAGCCATGTCATGCAGAAGATATCATAATTCGTATGTAATTGAACAAAAGCCTAATTCTGCCGAGTGTCGTCCAGTTCCTCTAAAATCCTAATAAGATCATCCAGTGGGGACATCTATTTTTATTTCATCGTAAAGACGCGGTTAAAAATGTGGGGTCGTATTTTTTTTTCAACTCCGCTGGTAAAAGGTTCGCACTTTTTTGCAACCCCCTGGCAGGAGGGTCACATGTGGAAGGAAAAGGACTTTTCCAGTGTCCTGCCACTTCAGAACACTCTATGAGTCGTGCCTGGTAACTCCTGCCGGACGCAGCAAAAAGGGTGACCTCTTGTGTTCTGAAAGTTGAGATTGAGTGTATGAACACAAACGGAAGAGTGCGGTAAGAACACAAACGGAAGAGTGAGGCAGAGACGCGGGTGGTGGTTCGAAGAAATTTAAATAATAGTAATTTTAGGTCATTTCTCACTAGATTGACTTTTCTTCCAACTGAATCTCAACTCTATGTGGTTATCTTCTGTTGAGAGACCCGTTATAAATCTAAACTAGATTGAATCAGTTTAAAGTTCACCATAGGATGTAGACATAAGTTCAGTAACCGAAAAACTAGATCGTAACTGAAGCCAACCATAGGAAGGATAAAGTACTGCTTCACGAAATTGCAATCACGCCTAAGTCCTGAGTGGCTGCTTTGGCCGAAGCTGGTTCAGAATATTCATCCCTATAGGGAACATGACTAACCCAGTAACATAACAAAGAACCTCAAGAAGCTAATTAAGATTCGCAAATACCGTCGGTCAACATGTCAAATCATCTTGAAATGAGTCGTAATGTACTTCGGTATATCAATACAAAAGCGCATGAAAAGCACATCTGTTCAGATTGCCACGAATAAATATTTTATTTTCGGTAAAATACTGTTCCTTTATTCACTAGCTTGCATGTATATACCACAATATAAATATTCGAAATTATATTATTTGCGATGTAGGTGTTGTTGTCACACACTTGAGTGCGACCTATCGAAATTGATGATCTTCGCGCCCTACGGGGGAGCTAACAAAGGCTTGCCAGAGCTCCGGAGGAGATCGGCCCCTTAAACCAATCTAATCTTGCAACGTTAGCGTTCGCGGCCGACGCAGTGGAAACCACTAAAATGTATCATCTGCTGCAGGAACAAATGAAGACGAATGAGGGGTTACCTTGAAAATATATTGCAGTGTTGTGACTTGGGTGAGACAAGTCTCGTTGCTCTGTTACATGTCTCCAGAGATCGAGTGACCACAACACCAGAGATCGGGTGACCACAACACCAGAGATCGGGTGACCACAACACCAGAGATCGGGTGACCACAACACCAGAGATCGGGTGACCACAACACCAGAGATCGGGTGACCACAACACCAGAGA
>SDVV010030430.1:0-11678 GCA_016164225.1 Gammarus roeselii
ATACCAGAGCCAAACACTGGGTCGCATGGCTCCGTCCAGACATAGACTAGAGGTATACCAGAGCCAAACACTGGGTCGCATGGCTTCGTCCAGACATAAGTCGATGGTAATGAGATGCTAATGGAGGCATTTATAGCAATTGAGGCATTTATAGCAGTCACCATGTCGTGTGTGGATGCTCAATATGCAAGTGGTTTCTGTTGCTTCCACCGCCGTTAAGCAAGTAGCAAGTAATGGTAAAGAATTATTGTCGAGTGGCTGCTGCTCCTGCCGATGGTAATATCCTTGCGTTGCAGTTGATGTTCATTGTGCAGTTCTGCTCGTTCATCTGTTCCGCACAATGTCCTTCGCGGGTCGCGGTCTGTTTTAAACCTCCTTATTCAGAGCCAGGAAAAAAGGGTCATTCAAGATTTGGCCGAACCATTAAGTTTTAATCAGTTTCCTTTGTTGACTTTACATGTAAAATCTAGGAGCTTTTCGGTCAATTAGAAATTGAACAGGTTCTGTTCATTACACATGGACAAGGATTCGCTATTAAATAATATTTGGAAACGGTTTGCTTTTAATTCAAGATTGAAACAAAGGGCATGTTTCTTGTTTAGTATTCTAATGGTTCACTTTTGACATCGGATGCACGAGGACTTGACATCAACTCAGGATTGAAAAAGTCTTTCCATCGATTCAGGACAATATACCGGCACTTACTTATCAAACGACCACGATAAACGCTGCACGGTTTTTGCTCTGTTACTCCTCTAGCTCTCCCAGCATTCGCCTGCTCCAAGCTCCCAGCCTTCGCCTGCTTCCAGCTTCCAGCCTTCGCCTGCTCCAAGCTCCCAGCCTTTGCCTGCTCCAAGCTCCCATCATTCGCTTGCTCCAAGCTCCCAGCCTTCGCCTGCTCCAAACTCCCAGCCTTCGCCTGCTCCAAACTCCCGGCCTTCGCCTGCTCCAAGCTCCCAGCTTTCGCCTGCGTCGCTAGAGCGGTCATCACAGTGCGGCTCCTTGCTTACCCGTGGATGGCCGATGTTAAATGGTACTTAATTCGAGACCGAGCAATAGCGTCTCGTTCGGGGGCTCGTGGAGGGGTGGTGCCCCCTGCTGTAGCGTCTCCTCCCTATATGATTACATTGGTTCTTGCTGACACGTCTCCTCGCCAAATGATGACCGTAACGCTTCGATTTCTGCCGATGCGTCTCCTCGTCTTCTTATAGCTCTGACGCATTTATTCCCGTGTTCTCTTCTCGTCGTCTGTGTGCTTTGACGCATTGATTCGTGTCTTGTCTCCTCGACTTCTGTGGGCCCTGATGCATTGATTCCTGAAATGTCTCCTCGTCGTCTGTGTGCCCTGACGCATTGATTCGTGTCATGTCTCTTCGTCTGCTGTGGGCCCTGACGCATTGATTCCTATGTTGTCTCCTCGTCTTCTGTGAGCCCTGACGCACTGATTCCTGTGTTGTCTCTTCGTCTTCTGTATGTCTTGACGCATTGATTCCTGCCGCTCAATCATGACTCCCGCCTGCCGCTCACCCCTGACTCCCGCCTGCCGCTCACCCCTGACTCCCGCCTGCCGCTCAACCATGACTCCCGCCTGCCGCTCACCCCTGACTCCCGCCTGCCGCTCAACCATGACTCCCGCCTGCCGCTCACCCCTGACTCCCGCCTGCCGCTCACCCCATGCCTCCCTCCTCCGAAGCACGCGCCGTCTGTCCTTCCTGACCAACTCAGCCTCTGAAAGCTGTTCTGCAAGTCAGTCCACGGTGGTGGCTCGTTACATTTCACTAACTACAATGGTGATTACGAGTGTTGAAAGACAACAACAGGGCTCTTCGGCTAAACTAGGTAGAAAGTCTAAGAGAGTGTCCTGCATATGTGTGGTATCTGTATTTGAGGACAAAAAATCGGAAAGGTTGAAGTAGAAATTGCATTACACTCAACAATTCAAATCGGCACCTGAAAAGAAAGCCACCGACCTACGATGTTGATTTGAGGTTTTCTCAGTTCCATTCCTTGCTAATCCAAAGGTTACAAGGGTCAATGCGGGACACAGCCTAATGGGGTCCGAGAAGTCGAATTGAAGCCACGGACAAACCCGGCGGGTATGTGTTGTCTATCTGCATAGTTGAGTGCGACGGTGAAATTTTGTTGATGAGTAAATAAATGCACGTGTTTTGATTGAGCGTTGAAATCCTGTAGATCGGTTCCTATTGACTCTGTGTATTCGTCTCAAGTAGAATGGATTGATGCTGGATTGATGATCGAAGAGGCTAATTGATGACGACGTAAGGTGGCCGGAGGACAGGTATTGGTAAACTGCCTACTAACATTTCAGGGCGAGGCTGGGGCTGAGTGGGCAGAATGAGACGTCTGAATAAGACTGTTGAGTGTTTGGGTTGAAAGGTTTGTGAGTGTGCGTGTGTGGGTTTTTACCTCTTCGCCAAGTGTTTCGTGCGGTGAGTAAGGAGTTATCGTGTGCCGTAGTCGTAGAACGAAAGTGTTGGTAGCAGTGTTGAGGTGGTTTGAGTTATATTGTGGTTGGCATGAGCTGTATGGAGCACCGATTGCTCCTCTAGTTGTGTGAGAATGTGGTTGTGGTCTTATTGAGATTTTTTATGTAGGAGTGTGACGACTCCTCCGCCGGCGTCGTCGTTGTTGGGACGGTCGTTGTGGATAGTAGAGTTTCCAGGAAACTTTGGTGTTCTGTCTTTTTGTTTGAGTTTATTTTCTTGAAGAAGGGCGATGTGAGCGTGAGGTTTATGTAGGAAGTGTTTGTGTTCTAATTGCTTCTGACCAATGCTGCTTATGTTTATTTGCAGTAGATTTAAGCGCCCGACAGGGACTTGGTTTGCTGTGCTAGTGCAGGAAGCGGCGGAGGGGTTGGTGGGGGCTTGGAAGCTGGCGAAGCGTGTGTAGATCGTGGAGTCCGTGGCGACATGGGCAACGCCGCGGGTCGAGGGGACGTTGTCGGCTGCCGGACGCACAAAGGAGTTGGCCGAGGGGAGGGGTGCCTGATGATGGTGCAGAAGAGTAGATGTTGTTGTTAAGATCTGTATTAATGATTTGTGCCGAGTGGCAGTTAGTACCTTGACATCCAAGTGGTATATTTTTAAGGTGTTTCGATACCTGAGCATTGATTTGTGTAGTACGTCCATGTCACATATCTGCACTAAATTTGCATCAATGAGACTCTTCTAGAGGCATCCGCAGGTACGACTCTGGTAACCGTTGAGACGGGGTTGTATTTTATATTACCGACTTGCAGAAGGAGGAGGTGAGCGAAAACCGGCGTTTGTTCATTTCCCCTGAAGGAAAATGTGTCAAAAATGTGTAACGACTCGAGTGTCTGATGTTTTGTCGGAGGGACAAAGGCTTGGGCAGCGCACATGCTGCGTTCACGTCGAGGCCCAAGCAGCGCACATGCTGTGTTCATGTCGAAGCCCGAGCAGCGCACATGCTGCGTTCACGTCGAGGCTCGGGCACTGCATATGCTGCTTTCACGTCGAGGCCCGGGCAGCGCACATGCTGCGTTCACGTCAAGGCCAGGGCAGCGCACATGCTGCGTTCACGTCGAGACCCGGGAAACGCACATGCTGCGTTCACGTTGAGACCCAGGCAGCGCACATGCTGCGTTCATGTCGAGGCCCGGGCAGTGCACATGCTGCGTGTACGTCGAGACCCAGGCATCGCACATGCTGCGTTCACGTCGAGACCCGGGCAGCGCACATACTGCGTTCACGTCGAGACCTGGGCTGCGCACATGCTGCGTTCACGTCGAGACCCGGGCTGCGCACATGCTGCGTTCACGTCGAGACCCGGGCAGCGCACATGCTGCGTTCACGTCGAGACCCGGGCAGCGCCGTGCTGCGTTCACGTCGAGACCCGGGCAGCGCACATGCTGCGTTTACGTCGAGGCTATCAACGACTACGTTACCATTTTGGGATTATCCATCCGACGCTCGTAGTCTCTCTCGTTAGACCAGTAGAAGCCGAGGATAATTTGTGGCGATTCTTGTAGAATTTGACATGCCGTTTCTTGAACGTTTCGATAGTTTCTTTGTTTAAACTTCCCAAGATAGTTTGTTCCAATTTTCGACAACTCTTTACGTGGATAATTTACGTATTGTGTCGAATGTGCAACGCTTGCCAGGGATATTTTATTCATTATTCCTGGTCCCTCCATTCACATCTATATTGTAAAGGCTCGTTCAGTCGACGTTTTCCTTACCCGTCATAATCTTCCGCACTTCAATCATGTCACCTGAGACTTGAGGATTCTCCAGCAAATAAAGGTTGAGTTTGCAAAGTGGCTTCATCCGGCTTATCGCCCAGTGAAGGCCTTAGCCTGGAATCTCCATGTTACACCTCCTTTAGTTTATAAACGATTAACAACGTTAGAACACTGTATCTGTTCATGTTTGAGACAGTTCGAGGTAGCATACCTATCACTTATTCATTGGTTGGCAGCCTCCTTGCATAACTTCCTACTCTCCAAAGCGTTGTTGATGATTGCAACTAAACCTCTCTCTTCAATGACGAGAATTAGTCTCCTCACGGACATGACCTGCTATTGCTTGGGGTTGCGATAACCTGTCTGCATAACTTGACAGATATCGGCATTGAATTGAATATCCCACTTTTCTCACCAACCAATTGTTTTGTTAGAGTTCGGTTTACAGTTTTCTCTCTATCTTGGCGACGTCTGCAAACTTGCTACTGCTTATAAACACGTATTTATCGTGACTGTTAATGGACGTTTTGAAAAAGGAGAACCTTTCACACTCCCATGTTACATCTCTTCAAGAAGAGGAGGCTCCGTTAAGTGTACCTCAAAGCCGTTTACCAGCGAGCCAACGTTTCATCAGTTATTAAGCTCGCCTCGAGAAGAGATGCTGTGCAATGTACGCACTAACGTTTGTGTGGGTCTGTGTTGAACTATTCTGGAAATCAAGGTTTATAATATTGATTGAAAATTTCGAATTGTAAATTTCAATGATAATCGTGCAAATGGTGTTAGGTTTATTAGACAGGGACTAGCATTTCTAAAGTCGTGCTGAAAGTCCCCTATCAACATGTTTGTTTCTAACAATTCAATTTTCTCCTTAATTCTATTTACATCAGTTTGCTGATGACAGAGATGACACTAATTGCCCAGGAATTGCCGGAATACGTCTCGATCATTTTGTTACATTGTAATAAAGTTGGCCTTCTTCCATTGTGATGAGCAACGAGCTTTTTACCCCTAATTAATAAGCTTATCTTCTCCATTAATTGGCTGTTCTCGTCAAACTGCTACTACCAACTACCAAAACCCTACACCAGGATGCACCCGCTCGTGTTGAACCTTTCCGTCGCATCACCTGATCGAGGAGACGACCAGCGGCCTTACACATTGAATGCATTTTAATACAACATTCATCCGTATCCTGGATACAACGCAATACTTCATTTTGCAGACAATTTTGGGATAGCGGCCGCTGACATGTCTATCTAGTGATTGAAGAAAATGAACCAGTCCACGTCCATAACCAGTCCACGTCCATATCCTAGAATGTTTTTCCTTGACCTGTTTCATTTCTGTTAATGTTTTACTTGATTAGTGTTACTGCATCAGGGCAGGTCACGTGTTTCATTCCTTCCTGCCTCCCCATCTCCTAGGCTCATTAGAAACAATCATGACTATTAAGAGCATATAGCAAGCAAACTCTAACTCTTAACGGTCGATGTACGATGTGAAATAGGCAGTCATTCACTAGTGATAAAAGCACGTCATTGAGTATCGATCGCTTCTTGGTTGGTTGATCTATGCCGCCTCCACCCTCTGTAATAAAAGGAGTTACGGCAGCGTACCGTCCTGAGCAAGCGGAGCGCTCACAAACATATGTCATTGATGAGAAATGTTTCTTGGTGTAGGTTTGAACGCATTCAATTCTTCTTCCCTTAAAATGTCATATGATTGCTTCTACCTTGCAAAAAACTTCAATGGCATTAGTCGGGTCACCGGCTCAGTAATGATGAACCTTAACGCATTTACCGCCTTGAATGCTGGGTTGACTTGTGAGAGAAAAAAAAACGAACGAGGCCGCACCAATGCCATATTTTGCGGGCAGGGGAAGGTACTCGACATCCCATCTAATTTATTTACTCCCTTCAAATGATAAAGCCATTTAAAGCGCCCGGTCGGACTTCTTTATTTGCTTTCCCAAATCTTCTCCACTCCCGTCCAACAACCTCGTATTGCACGGTATAAACATCCCCTCCTCCCACCTCTTCGCCACCAAGCAAAAAATCTATTGGAATTCTCCCCTGGTTCAGGAGGCAGTACGGTGCTAGGCCCATAAACGGCTGAGGCTGAATTGCTCGTAATTGATATCGCTTGCTGACTTATGTGAGAGTTTGGCACTTGAATGGCAGAGTGCGGCAGCTAAGCATACCTTATACGTATAAATGCCGTGGAGAGAATGGCCGCTCTTACGACGATTTTGCTTTGAAATATGCACGTGGGAAATCATGTTTAGGACGAGTTTAATTTTTATATTTTCCAATGCGCTTATCTTTCTAATGACAGTTTGCTGCGGTGTTTGCGGGATTTCTTTTCGCTTTCTTATAGGGCTTTCAATAATTTAAGTTTCGTTGATAATGATTACTTCATACCGCTCTGGTGGAAATGAGGCCCAAATCAAATCAAAATTACTTCATGAGAAATAATCATATGCATAATCTTTTGAACAATACGGGTTTGCAAATTCACAGTGTGTCTAAACATTTCCCAACTATTTTATATGCTCACAGAGATGAATATCATCGGTCTCACCGAGAATCGAACCCGAGACAGTCAAGTGGATACCTGGGTGATATACCCACTACACCAAGACGGCATAAAAGGATTTACAATCTGCTGATTCATGAGCATAACCCGAAACAGTGAAGTGGATACCTGGGTGATATACCCACTACACCAAGACGGCATAAAAGGATGGACAATCTGCTGATTCATGAGCATAACCCGAGACAGTCAAGTGGATACCTGGGTGATATACCCACTACACCAAGACTGCATAAAAGGATAGACAATCTGCTGATTCATGAGCATAAGAAATACAAGACACGGTCTAGCCGTAAGGTCGATGTTAATTATGTCACCCAAGTAGCCACTTGGCTGTCCAGGGTTCGATTCACGGTGAATGTAATGGAAATGGTACTCGCTTGAACTTCTACGCGCAGAAACTCTTGAACAGTAATCTACTTCCTCTATGCAAATCTTGAACAGAAATATACTTCCTCTATGCAACTCTTGAACAGTAATATACTTCCTCTATGCAACTCTTGAACAGTAATATACTTCCTCTATGCAACTCTTGAACAGTAATATACTTCCTCTATGCAACTCTTGAACAGTAATATACTTCCTCTATGCATCTCTTGAACAGTAATATACTTCCCCCATGCAACTCTTGAACAGTAATATACTTCCTCTATGCAACGCTTGAACAGTTATCTACTTCCTCTATGCAACACTTGAACAGTAATCTACTTCCTCTATGCAACTCTTCAACAGTATTCTACTTCCTCTATGCAACTCTTCAACAGTAATCTACTTCCTCTATGCAACTCTTCAACAGTAATCTACTTCCTCTATGCAACTCTTGAACAGTAATTGACTTCCTCTATGCAACTCTTGTACAGTAATCTACTTCCTCTAGGCAATTCACCATGTCAACTATTTATAATTCATCTCTATCAATCCATTTTCAATTATTTTTCCTAGGTTTCACTTGTCAACATTTCCAAATATCTCGTTTCATGTAGGAACCTGTTCCCCTATTAGCCCATATAAATGACCCATTGAATTGTTTGTATCCTGCGCATGCGGAGTCTATTGCGTCAAATATGCACTTAGTTTCAAAGCTTGTGATTCGCATGCCTAACAATTCTTGAGCAAATGCTGGGCATTTTCTACGCTCGCTTCCTTTATTAAAGGCCAGTGTAAAAGTGTATTGGCATGATTACTCCGATGAGCTTACTTAAATTATTGCTATAGAAATCAATTATTGAACGTAATTTTTATTTGGTCTTGACATGCTAAACAATGAAGGAAAACAGTGTCCCCCAGCAATATCCATTGATTGGTGGGCTATAAATGCATTTAATGACATCACTTATAAGTTATCATCAAGTTTATTTATCTTATAAATGTTATCCTCAGAGCAGCTTTCGGTGCCGTAGACTTGGCGTCATCTTTTAACCTGTCTAGACCTAAGTATATTTTATAACCTTTAAATTCTTTAATCCTTACAATTTGTCACAACTTTTATTCTGTTATCAACAGGTTTGCTCGAAGTTTCTTTTGAGTAAATCGTGCTCAGGACAGTTTGGCTCTAAATATATCTAAAAACCCGCTAAATTGATGCTGTAATCTCACCTACTCGATGAAGGCGTGGCGCGACCTTTCCTCCTGTCATTTTGTGTTCTATTCCAAAACAGAATCATGTTACTTACCCGAATCTGTCCGTAGTACCTGAATGGAAAGCATGGGAAGGACAGAAGTTGTTCTACAGCAGCTAGGACGAGGAAATAAATAACAAGGAACGGTGCATATGTGAAGCGTGTCATTTCTCAAATTATTCACCTTTTTCTTTTCAATATTTTTTTGTTTTTATATACTGTATTAAATATTGGGATGATAACATCTTGAAATTTTTCATTGCTTTCCTCTAATAAAGAAGTGTTGTTTGTTATTATTCATTCGTGAGCTTGATATTTCATTTGCTAATAATTAATTAAATGTAGTCTTGCATTCATAACCAACGGTTCCAAATAATTTTAATTCCGTTTGCTCGCTCGAGAAAGAAACTACCTTCTAATTTAAAATATAACCATGTTTCTTTTCTTCTCCAGCTTTTTATGATATATTTGCCGCAGTTTGACCTTATTTCATCTTATGGTGTTAGCGCCCCGTCCGGCAGCGGTGGTCAGCCCCTCGCGTCCATCACATCCACGATGATATTTTGGCGAATTTACGATCAGTTTGGCCGGCTTTGGCTATTCCGTGAACGAGGGAGCACAGGCGCCTTATACCGGGCAGCAGCAGCAGCAGCAGCGGCAGCAATTGCAGTAGCTCGCAGAAGTATTAAGCCCTTGGGCGCATGTCCCTCACTGGAAATTGTATCTAGGAAAAACATATTTGGTGCCCAAATGGTAGTGGACCGTAACATACACGGTAGCTTCCTCGCCCTTATTGAGACATTTCTGGTTAGTGTCGATTGGATGTTCCTAGAGTTGTCACGGTCACAAACTAGTTCTGCAGCGTTGTTGATAATAGTTCCAGAATTGGTATTCCTAAAGAAAATCCCCCTGAAAATTCTCACGTACCCTTGAGGATGGTCCATGTTGTGTATTTTATTGCATGGGCATGGTGGGGGCTGCGAGCTGAGCAATGAAGTGTGTGTACACTGAGACGCGCAAACTCTTCTATAGGCCTTTATTTTGTGTTCGTCTGTCAATTGAGATTTGTGCGCCAGGGTGCAGCTCCATCGGTCAATATAAGTAATCATTTACCAAACACTTAACTTAGCTATGATACAGCGTTTTATTTTATTGATCAGCAATTTTGAGATCTACCACGGGGACATAAATCGGACAGAGACCAATGAATTGGTTCAGCTCTAATAAATGCAAACCCTCTTTCCTGCTCGTGTTGGTGTCGTTTATTGTCTTAAGTTAGACTGTGACTTCATATCTTATTGTACACGTCCACGCTCTTGAACCGCTCTTCGCCAGGTCTGCTTTCAGTCAAACCCTCCGCCATCGTAATTCCAGGTCTTGCATGAAAAATCCGCTAAAAAATCTTCTGGTCATCAAATGAAAATACTTCTTTCACAAATGAAAGCTATGAACCCGCTGAAAATGGTTGACCAAAAATATTTTATTCGGATATGAAATTTGTAAAAATACTTCCTGAATACTGGAGTGAGGTACAGCGGAGCAGTAGATGGAACCAGCAAAACAGATCATTACAAGATAAAAATTGCAGGATAAAAAGTAGCGGGGAAATTGAAATAAATCTTTCACTCCATAGTTATAAGTGAACTCTCCTCCGATTACTTTCCTGCCGAAAAGTAGCATGGAAATTGAAATAAAACATTCACTCCATAGTTATAAAGTGAGCTCTTCCCCAGTTACTTTCCAGCCTCCCCGTTCTGGTCTCCTCTCACTCGCGGTGCTCAATATCCTTCTTTCCGAGGGTCCCCGATCCCCAGTTGTTGCGCGCAAGCATCCCCTCATCGGGCAGTACCCTCTTGAACCTTCTCCCCGAGGGTGGTCTCACCCTTCTTGGTACGGATACTCCTTCCTTCGTCGGACAGTGTCTTATAAACCCTCCTTTCCACGAATTTCTTCTCCCTCGTTGTTACGGCATACTCTGATGCCCGTAACGATGAGGATGGCCGCTTCTCCCACGTTGCCACGGGCACGCGTCCCCTCATCGGGCAGGGCCATCTTACATTCCCCTCCAAGGGTTACAATTCCCTTGTAGTTGCGGGCAAGCGTCCCCTCGTTCTGCAGAGCTTTTTTATTTGTTGCAGGTTTAAATGCCCTCGCCGGAGCTCGGCGTCCCTTCCATTACTTGATGGCGACTTGCGCTTGCGTGTCAGCTCGAGCCGAGCAAAGTAATCCTTTTAGGACTCGTAATCTCTCCGTTTATATCCTATACTTAGACGACGTTCTGTATTGCCCTCACTCTCCAACATGGCTTCTGTGGAAGGTGGGGGCGGGAAGGGGTTGATGCTGTTGGGGGTATACCTGCCCTAACGGAGCGCAAACCCTTCGAGAGTATATATCTAGGTTGTGTGTGAGTAGATTTTTTTGAAGGAATCTAACCCTGCCACTCGAAGCTTATGGTTTAACAGTCTCGACCATAACGTATTTTTGTCACCCGCTAACAAAAGGTGTGTCAAACTGTCAGGTTAACATTATGGTTGACGATGACCGGAAACCCTTTTTTAATGGACCGAGAAGTAAACCATTGCTACATGGACCGAGAAGTAAACCATTGCTCCATGGACCGAGAAGTAAACCATTGCTCCATGGACCGAGAAGTAAACCATTGCTCCATGGACCGAGAAGCAAACCATTGCTCCATGGACCGAGAATTAAACCATTGCTCCATGGACCGAGTAGTGCACTGTTCCGATGCAGATGTCTTGTATATGAAGAGCTTGAGAATTTAGAAACCGCATGTATTATTAAAGATTGGATGACTCGGAATAGGCTTGTCCCGTCGTTGCAGGTCACAAGTCACAAGGAAAAATTAGACAGTGCGGCAATCACCCTTAAACGAAAAAAAAAACGTCAATTGTGTACAATATTGTACCTGATGCCAACTCTGGATTGAGTGGTCAATTGTGTACAATATTGTACCTGATGCCAACTCTGGATTGAGTGGTCAATTGTGTACAATATTGTACCTGATGCCAACTCTGGATTCAGTGGTCAATTGTGTACAATATTGTACCTGATGCCAACTCTGGATTGAGTGGTCAATTGTGTACAATATTGTACCTGATGCTAACTCTGCATTCAGTGGTCAGTTGTGTACAATATTGTACCTGGTGCCAACTCTGGATTGAGTGGTCAATTGTGTACAATATGGTACCTGATGCCAACTCTGGATTGAGTGGTCAATT
>SDVV010030431.1:0-11678 GCA_016164225.1 Gammarus roeselii
AAACAATGAAGACAGTCAACAACTGCACACAACCGTCGACAACAAAAACAGGGCAACAACATCACATCAAATTTAGTCTAGCAAAACTCATACAACACTGCCCCCAATTCCTCCGCCAGGGCCCTCTTGAAGCCGCAAAGTGAATCACACTGCACCACATCAGCGGGCAGCTGGTTCCAAATCTGCACACAGCGAGAATAAAAGAATCTCTGTTTATAGTCCGTCTGACAGCGAGGAACCACCAGCTTGAAAGGATGCCCACATGTGCCAACATCCGGAGCTCTCTCAAACAGACAAAATCTTCCAACACTTCACAAGATCAGAACGCAACAACCCAAATATCCCACATTCCACACACATGAGCAGTAGTCCAAGATGGGTCTAATATGAGTAATAAATAAAGAGACCATGAAAACAGAACTCCTATTGACAGTAGAAGTGAGCAGACTGTTCGCCAGAGTGGAAGCCTTTCTTACAACACTCCTCACGTGGAGATGGAACCGCAGCCTTGAGTCAGCAAGCACTCCCAAGTCCCCGAAGGAATTGACAAGCTCAAGTACCATACCATTCAAATAATAAGCAGGTCTATCATCAATCTGCTCCAATTCAAGACAGCCCCTGTAAAAACGCATAAAGACACACTTGTCAATGTTCAACAAGAGATTCCACGACAACAACACAGACTGCAACAAAGTCAGATCCCTCTGTAAGGAAGACACACCCAGGCGAACTGCTTGTATATCGCCGGGGAAACTCGAATAAAGTTTGAAGTCGTCAGCAAAAGCCTTCCACTCACAAGTCACACCTGCTGCAACATGATTGACATATAGCAGTAACAAGAGCGAACCTAGCACAGAACCCTGGGGCACACCACTTTTCACCTCCTGGAAGTCACTGGAAACCCCCATCACAGAAACACACATTCGCCTCCCTATCAGAAAATTATGAATCCAATACAACAGTCCACCCGGAATACCTACACATCTCAGTTTGTCCAACAAAACAGAGTGACGGACGACATCAAACGCTTTAGAGAAATCCAGAAAGACCATATCAACAACCATTCCTTCATCTACCCGCTCAGCAACCTCGCCATAAGTAAGCAAAAGTTGGTCTTCAGTGCTCCTTCCCACCCTGAAACCAAATTGACCTTCAGACAAAATGTCAGAATCTTCCAGAAAAGACACCACATAGGACACCATAACTCGCTCCAGCACCTTACAGCAAACAGAAGTAAGACTCACAGGTCTATAATTGAGAGTGTTACTTCTTGAACCAGACTTGAATATAGGAACAACACGAGATTCCTTCCAGGCCTCCGGTAAAACTCCCAGCCTAATGATTTTGCAAAAATCAGAGACAAGGGCAATGACAGCTGCAAAGAACATGACTTCAAAACACCAGGGTGAATGCCATCAGGTCCAGGGGCAGAAGATGAGCCTAAACCGCCCAGAACCTGGGAAACTAACAGTCTAGTCACACAAATCGCACTAAATTTTCCAGGAAAAAAATTATGTGGGGAAGGGCCGGCAGGATCAGCATCCACAAAAACACACGAAAAACAGTTCACAAACGCTGACTCATGTCTCTCTGACAAGCAACAACCTCATCAGATGGAAGCTTCAGAGGACCAACAGAAGGACAGCTCTTCTTTCCTCCTCTGGTATAGGAGTGAAACATCTTAGGAGTAACAGAGAAGTTGTCTGCTAATTTCTGCTCATACAGACACTGGCTGTAGCGTGAAATTTCTGTACTCAAAATTAAACCCTCTAAATCTCTGCAAGGACGCCAACACTTCCCCATGCTGCCTACCAAGCTTCCCCCTCTAAAGCTTATACTGCACCCAAGCCCTAGATCTACTGGTCATCAGCTCCCTGGGAGGGCCCCGTCACCAGCTTGGTCGCGAAGCAGAGTCTCGAGTGGGAATGAACTTGTCTACAAGTGAATGGACAATTGACTGAAACAAACTATAATTCTCCTCCACAGTGCCATACAGAAACTCATAATGCCAGTCAAAACCCTCTAAAACCTCTCTCATGCTCCTGTAATCACCACAAGATCACAAAACTGATTTCAAACCAGGATCCCCTGCAACATCATTCATCTGCAAGATATACTCCACCAAGACAGGGGCATGGTGGCACCCTGGAAGAGGAGGCAAAACTGCCACAGATGACATCCGATCCTCCTCCGTAGTCAACACCAGATCAAGAATGCTACCCGAATCAACAAAGTACCTTCCCTCACTCACTGAGTGAGTCCAAGAAGAACAAAACAATCAAGTAACTGGGAATCAACGGGAGGGATATAATTATTAAAAACGTCTGCAGACCAATCCAATGAAGGCAAGTTTAAATCACCAAAAACAACAACCTCTCTGCCAACACAGAACTCCATCAAGAATTCAATCAGTTTAGCATTCTCCTCAGCTGAGTAGGAGGGTGGGCGGTACGCCACTACAACCAAAACATCATAATCAAGGAGGGAAATGGTAGCAACATTGGGTAAAGTCACCTCAATTGGCACAAACTTCAAATTGTTTGCAACATACAAACAGACTCCATATTTCTTCACTTCCCTCACCAGCTGAAACCCTGGCAAATCAACATAGGATGAGGACACAGAAGAAGTCAACCACGACTCGCACACGCACACCAACTGCATATCCCACCGCTGCACCATATGACCAATAAAAGGGACCTTATTCATCAGAGAATTCAAATTGACATCACAACCTCAGAAAGAAGAAATCCATCTGCGAAACTGACTAGCTAGTTTGAAGCACCACCTTCGCGACCACCCGGGATGCCATGGGTACCAGTCAGAGCTTCACGACCACCACCACCACCAGAGCCACGACCGCCCCCAGCACCACCACCACGGCTCCCAACCCCACTCCGGCCGCACCGCGAACTCCGGCATCACCGCGACCGCCAGCAACACCGCGGCCGCCAGCAACACCGCGGCCGCCAGCAACACCACCCCGGCAATCAGCATCACCGTGGTCACCAGCAACGCCACGCCCACGCGCACCGCTCTCAACACCACGACCCACCACCGCGGTCGCCCCAGCACGGCCGCCACCGCCTCGATAATCACCAGCCAGTGCACAACCAGAGGAATCCCCGGAAACGACAACAGGCCCACCCCATCCAGCACCGGGATCAGCCCCCCGTCCCGCAGCAGCCGCCAAGAATTCACTTCTCTCCTCTCCGTCGCCCTCTGATGCATTAAGAGCACGCCTCCGAGTCAGCAACTCTCCTCTTTGCCTGTAGGTTAGGTCTTTCTGAATGTAAAGACTCCTAAAACCCTCCAAGCTCTTCAGCCTAGGGGCCTGTGAGAGCAGGTTGTGCCTGGAATCATCATTGGTCACCTTTGCTCTGAGCAGACCTATAGTGCTGATCTTGACCAAGTCAGTCAGAACAACAACGACACCCAAGACACGGCACACATCATGAAACTTTGCATCCACCAGCTCAACGGTCTCACACCCAAAACCTCTCAGCATAACAATGGAAGAAAAATCGGCACTGCTTTTTGAAGAATCGTCTTTGGAGTCAGTTATTCCAAGATTAATTGAAAAAAATATTATAGTCCAGCTCTCATGATTGAGCTCATGCAACTCATGTCTGAATGAAATTTCCAAAATAAATACCGATTTATACAAAATGACGTCCTCCAAAATCCTTGACTAAGATGCAGTTTGCCAAACATTAGTTGAAACTGAAAAATTGTTTAACTCAACTCTCGCAATAGAACTTACATTTTCTGGACAAACTCACTCATTGACTCAAATTCTTTTATTCTGGATGTATCTGTCTGGGTAGTCATAAGACTCAACATTGGTCCTTTCACCTTAAAGGAAATCTCTTCTTTTTTGTAGGAACATGGAGAGTAGTGCACATGTGTAGACCTCCTCTCCATGCCTCAAAGAAGACATTACATGAAGAGTTGTGGGCTTAGTAAGGGAAATTTTCTTTCCATCAAGTAGCTAATGAGTGGTGAAACAAACAGGATCTAATAAAGGCCAGACAGATAGAAGATCATACCTTCATAAGCCTCATGACTTGTTACCCAATGCTTCAGTGTAATATGAATATTTTAAACTGAAATATAATAATAATAATAAAACCTTTATTGACAACCAACGTAGGCATAGTTTTACAATTGAGACATCTTATTTTAGGGTTACAGTGTGAACAAAGTTATAAAATTACCGCACACAACTAAGAACAAGTTACGGCATACAACTCTATACTGCCTATGCGTATAGTAATTCTCTCCATCGCCTTAACAATGATGAGGCAGTGAGCGCATCACCAGAGAAGATTGCAATGAGGATTTCATTTGGGGAGTTCATAACTCGAATCATAAGGCTGTGTGCCGCTTTACGGAACAGTACCTTGATGTGATCTGATTGATTTTCAGCAAAAACCCTGCTTGCTGACGTCGAGCGAGGAACCTGCATCTGCCGTCTAAATGTGTCATTATAACTCACTGTAAATTTCCTCATGCTATATTGAAAGTATTTTCTCCACATTGCATTATAATAATTTGGATAACAATAAGATTTGAAGAGCTGGATTTTAGCTTCCCTTGGTGCAAACAAGAATTTTTGTATCAGCATGTTACCAACTGCATTTTGCCGCCTTGTTTGCTTTGCAACATCCTTGTCATCTGTGCAATCTGCTGTGATGATGTGCCCTAGATATTGAAATTCATCCACATAATCCAGTGCAACACTGCCCAGTTTTATCTCAGTTGAAAGGTAGTAACTAGGACCCTTCGGTCTAACTAGCATACATACAGTTTTTGCGGTGTTATATACAATATCATGAGGTTCAGTAAATTTACAACAGATATCAAGAAGCTTTTGCATTGCTGAGAGAGTCGGTGCTAACAGCATCATATCATCTGCATAACTAAGATTGTTAACACAACAGTTGGCGACATGACACTTTTGGTTTTCTCCACTAAAAGATAATTCAACTCATCAGTGTACACGTTATACAACAGTGGCGATAGCTGACCTCCCTGCCTAATTCCGTTTTTACAATGATAAGTGGCCGATTTTGAACTACCCCATCGCACTAAGAAATCCTGTTCCCTGTACCAAAATACAAGCAAGTGCACAATATGAAGAGGGGCTTCTCTCTCAATTAACTTTCTGAACAAAGTCCAATAGTTTACTCTATCAAAAGCTTTCTTTGCGTCTAAAAAACATTGAAGAACAGGCGAGTCTCAACATCTGTAATACTCAACAGTTTGTTTCAATGCGAATATCACCATTTCAGTTCCATGGCCCTCTTTGAATCTAAACTGACTTTTTGCGGTAGACAGAAATGTTTGCAATCTTGCAAGAATAACCTGCTCAAGAACCTTGGAAATTGAGGTGGCAATAGCAATGGGGCAATAATTAGTTTTATTTATATTATTTATATCAAAATATATTGATGTCTATTTAAAGAATACAATTCGTTACTCTTGTTAAGACTGCATAAACATTCAAAGGCTTTCCAATAACTATTGCAGAATCCTTTCTAGCTTCCCAGTTACCAAGCTCAGAAAAAATATCTTTTTGGCATTGAGGCCCAAAATCCTTTATAATAAAATGCAACTTAGTTCAACCTTGCGTAATCAATCTTGGGGTGTCAGATTAGCACGTTGACCGGAGCCAAGTCCTTCTTCCAGCGCTCTTGCAGCTTACTCACAAAGACTCTATAGTTTAATATATAATTTAACTGGGCATAATTTTTCTTCATCTGAAACATATAGCTACCTAGTATTTGGAGAACAATGTTGAGTGGTATATTTTTTGAATCCCCATCTCATCATTTATCAATTCTGTTGATCATAAATAATTTTTGGAAAAGACTTTTTCTTTCTAGAAAATTCAACTTCACATAGATTTTCATCCCAGTTTGTGTCTCATCTCCACTCATCTAACTGTTTATGCTATCTAGTTAGGGAGTGTAGCAAAAATAAAGTCATAAGTTTTTGGAGACCTAATATCATGATGAGATCTGCTGCCACAGCTACAGTAGCACAAGAAAATCCCTGGATGGCTGATCTCTAATGAAGAAACCCCCCAAAAAATCACACCAGCACTTATCCCTAGTTCATATTGTGGATTAGAACGCCAAACTTCACAATCTTGACTGTATCCATTGATGGATGAAAAATGTTCAAATTATTTGGGTTGAATACTTTTCTGGAAGCTGAAAGATTTTTGTTTGTGAACAAAAACTGAGTAACTGCTTCTGTAGCTACCTTTAGAAGAACTCTATTAAGTTCTATCTATAACAAAAAAAAATGTTAGAGCAAAGAGACATCCCAATCGCCCTTCAACCAATGATGAGAATGATATTTCACTCCAAGTCTTTGAGAGCGCACTCTCTCGTTCCTGCTCCATTTCCAGACCTCAGCTCAACACGATTTGATAATTCTGTATTCTGTTTCACTTGCAGTTTTGAGAGGATAATTAGTCACGCCAGGGCTGGCCAATATGATGCCTTTGTGGCTGTTGGTGGAGGCTCAGTCATCGACACTTGCAAGGCTGCCAACCTGTTTGCTGCAGACCCTGGCGCTGAGCTCTTGGACTACGTCAATGCACCCATTGGCAAGGCTAAAGTGATTACCGTCAACTTAGCCCCGCTCATAGCAGGTGAGGGTCAAGTGCTGTGAAGGTGGATGGGTGTATGGTTGTTAGAAAATTTCATTATGTTTGAAGTTTACATTTGTTGCTCTGTACCTATGTTTTCGTCTGAGTGGACAGGCTTTATGCTGAACCCTTTGCACTTGAAAGCTAATGTGGATGTGACTGTTATGGGCTACCATCCTTGCCAGGAGGAAGGAATTGTAGTCAAGATAATGGATAGATTGCCAGCCAGCTATTAAGAAGAAGGTGATGAAGTGATTGCGTTAGAATGCATTGTAAAGTGACTAACCACCAGTTGCTAATTACAATATGTCAGTCAGATCTAAAACTGAGTGAGGGTTCAAAATTTAAATACATACTATTAATAACTAAACAAATATGGCAGATTCAATACATCGAGAAATGAAAAAAGCCATTTTCAATTCTCATGTTGGAAACCGATTCATAATCTGTGAAATCATTACAAAGATTTTTAGTTTTATGGTTTAAATGTCATTTTCAAAATCGCTACTACAATAGAAAAACAATTCATTAGTATCACACCAATGAATTGTAATTAGCTAAATCCTGAAGTATTGAGTGTTGAAATTTGATTTCAATTTCAAATAAGTATCCCTTTAATTTTTATTTTTATTTTGTGGATTTGTAAGTCTTTTTGTTTGTCAATGGGCTAGTATTCCCTGAACTGCATTTAGACTGCCTAAACTATAATGAGTTTGCATGATCTTTTTCTGGATTTTAATTAGCTAAGTTCAAAGGATTACCAAAAAATGATGTTCATAACTTCTCTTGATCTTTTAATTAGCTAAGTACAAAGATTACCAAAAAATGATAATTCATAACTTTTCTTGATCTTAAGTTGTAAAAGAAATTTTATTTCGTTTCTGCACTGAGTCCTTTTCAGTTTTGAAGCTAAAATCAATTCTTTGTTTGGGATGCTTTTGAGAGTTATTAGGAAATGGTTGGCTTTACGGCCAAACCGGGTCGATATGGAAAAAATGATGAGCTCTGTGATTATTAACATGATCATTCGAACTTGTCCTCTCATGTAATTACAATTTTCTTGGATGGTAACTCAAATTCAGTCTATCCAGCTCTCCTAAATGTTTCAATCAGGTAGTTAGTACATGAAGCATCGCTCTTTATACTTGATAGCAACTCAAAGTGTGGTATGCTTGGAGCTGCAATTACCCTGCATTCCTTCATTATTTTTCAGCTAAGAGCTGTAACTCGTACCAATGATCACCTCTAAAGATTCTATATTTCTGGAGACTGTTGCTGTCCTCCTTCAGGCGGCAAAGGGCAAGTGTCCCAGCTTAATCATTTGTTCATTCTATCTTGCACGTGTCCCTCCCTTTTGTACTGTTCCCATGCACGGAGTCCCCTGCCTCTATACAGTCCTCGTGCAGTGATCCTCGTTTTTTACTCGTCCCTGAAATACATTGATCCAATTGCACTCTAACTAAATCTCTGAAGTCAACTTAGACTCATTGTGTGAACTGTTTCAACTTGAACTCATCATGTTCAGCTTTTTTCAGTTCCCACGACGGCCGGCACTGGGAGCGAGACGACGGGCGTCGCCATCTTCGACTACCTGCCGCTCAAGGCAAAGACCGGCATAGCTAGCAGAGCCCTGCGGCCCTTACTGGGGCTGGTGGACCCGCTGCACACGCTCTCCATGCCACGCACTGTGGCCACCTACAGTGGGTGAGAGCGCGTACTGCCGCCTGAACGGCGGCAGGTTCTTTAACCAGACGACTGTTGGCATCAAGGGCGATAGAAGCCATATAGTTTCAACATGAACTTATCCCGACTGATAATGCTAGGGGAGATGAGTCTGTGATGTCAGATTGATTCCATATCAGCAATGATGAGCTACCTTGTAGGAAATAGTGTTGGGTAAATAAAGATCTTATTAAAGCAGTTTCAATTTTTGCTCATTCACTGTCTAAGTGTGACATACATTTTTGATTTGTTAAGATATTAAGAGATGAGTTTTTAAAAGAAAAGTATTTATATGTCTTGCTTAGAATCTAACAAAACACAAACATTTCTTCGGTACGTTCTGTAGCCGGGGCGCTAGAATCTTGCTACCGCATCCACCGTGTGTCGTAGAAGGCGACTAAAAGAGTGCCCCGCTGCTGGGAGAACAATCGTGCTACCGTGACCCCTGCGTGTAGTGAAAAGCGACTAAAAGGAGCGGGCAAAGGGGCTAGGAATCCCTTTATCTGTAAACCCCTTCCTCAAAGACGGCAAGACGAGCGGGGGGAGGAGAGGCCCACGCCTCTCCAAACCCTATTGTTCGAGTTGCTGAAATGTGCGTGGCTGTAGTACAAATGATGTAAAGAGGAGGGAGATTGGTGAAATGTTTGTGAAGAGGAAGTTTGATGTGTTGGCGCTGAGTGAGGCAAAATTATAAGGTAAGGGAGATCGTGAGTTTGGTGTGGTAAGTGGAAGAAAGTCTGGTGTGGAGGGAGGTTGGGCACGAGAAGGTGTGGTCTTGATATTGAGTGATCCGTTGACTAGTAGCGTTACCGAGTGGAAGGAGGTGTCCTCAAGATTGATGTGGGTGAAAGATGGGTATTTGTGAGTGCATATGGTCCAGGTAGCAAAAGGAGTGAGGAGAAGAGGGAGCAATTCTGGACTGACCTGAGTGAGTGTATTGAGAGTTTTGGAGGTCAATTCAATGTAGCTGTACTGGGTGACCTTGAGGCGAGAGTTGGTGATGCAGTGTTGGAAAATGTGATAGGTTTGGTTTGGCTTTCCCGGTAGAAATGAAAGTGGAGAAAACCTGATAGGTCTGTGTATGGAGCAGGAGTTGGTGGTCGGGAACAGTTTGTTCGAGAAGCAAGATAACCTCCAGTACACATTCGTAAGGATGGCCCGTGGTGCAGTGGTGGAGAGAGCGCTAATGGATATTGTGCTGATATCGAGGAGAGTGGTGGGGAGGCTGTTGGATGTGCGGGTGTTAAGAAGGGAGAGTGGAGGAGTGTCTGACCTTCTGCTGGTGGAAGGTAGATTAAGAGTGGAGCAGAGGTGGAAGGACAACAAAAGACTGGGAGGAGGAAGAGAGGTAGTGAAAGTGAGTGAACTGAATGTGAGAAGCAAAGCTGAGAAGTACCAACAGGCGTTGAGAGAAGAATATGACAAACGTGAGAGGACAGGACCTGAGAGATACAAACACAGATACAGACACTAGGCCGCATCCCCCAGAAAGGGGGGTGGCCGACGGCAAGATGTGGAGGAAAAATGGGAGACGTCAAGAGATGCGTTGCTGAGATGTGCAAAGAATGTGTGTGGTGCGCGCTGTGTGGGTGGGTGCAGAAGAAAAGGTTGCGAGTAGTGGAACGAGGTAAAACTGGCGGTGGCACGGAAAAGAGAAGCGTTTGAGGAGTGGTCGCAGGTGAAGTCGGTGGTGGTCTATGAAGGCTATAAAGAGGGGAGAACCGAGGTGAAGCGGGTGGTGAGGAGATTCAAAAGAGACGCTGATGCAAGGTGGGGCAGTCGGTTGTGCCAGAATTTTGAGAACAAAAAGATGTCCTAGGAAGAGGTGAAGAGGGTAAAAAAGGGAGAGACCGGAAAGGAGGAAGTGGTGAAAGATGAAAACGGCCAGTTGTTGTTGGAAAATGGTGATGTACGGAAGAGGTGGGCCGAGTATTTTGATGAGTTGTTGAATGTTGAGGATGACAGAGAGGCTGACATTGTTGCTGTGGGTGGAGGTACTCGGATGCCAGTTTTGGGAGAGAGACTTGTGGCGGACACTACCTGGAAAGAGGTGCAGGAGGCGGTGGACGTGATGAAAGCAGGGAAAGCCCCTGGTTTGGATGGAGTTGCGACCGAGTGCCTGAAGAAGAGTGGAGTAACGATTGTCGAATGGTTGGTGAGGTTACTGAACTTGTGTTTTGCGGCAGGCGTGGTACCGAGTGAGTGGCGCAGTGCCTCCATTGTTCCGCTATATAAGGGCAAAGAAGATAGAAATGCATGCTGCAACTCGAGGGGTATCAGTCTGTTATGTGTGGTTGGTAAGTTGTACGGGAGAGTGCTGATCAAAAGGATTAGAGACTGTACGGAGTGTGCAATTGGAGAGGAACAGTGTGGCTTTAGGAGTGGTAGAGGGTGTACCGATCAGATTTTTGCAGTGAGACAGGTCTGTGAGAAGTACCTTGCCAAAGGAAAGGATGTTTTCTGGGCCGTCATGGATCTGGAGAAAGCATACGACAGGATTGACAGGAAAGCGCTGTGGAGGGTGCTGCGTTTGTATGGAGTGGGCGGACATCTTTTTAAAGCGGTACAGAGTTTCTATGCTGACAGACGAGCATGTGTCAGAGTGGGGAGTGAGGTGAGTGATTGGGTCACAGTGGAAGTGGGACTGAGACAAGGCTGCGTGATGTCTCCCTGGCTGTTCAACCTCTATATGGATGGAGTAGTCAGGGAGGTGAACACTAGTGGGCTGGGTCGTGGCTTGAAACTGTTGGAAGTGAATGGGCGGAGTTGGCAGTTGAGCAAGCTGCTACTTGATGAAGATACGGCCCTGGTTGCGGATTCGGAGGAGAAGCTATGTAGGCTAGTGTCTGAGTTTGGTAGAGTGTGTGAGAGGAGGAAACTTCGAGTGAACGTCGGTTAGAGGAAAGTAATGAGATGCTCGAGGACTGTCTTGGGGTGGATGGATGCTTATTCATTTTATAGATCATTAACACTTTATTTTAGTATTTTATTATTTCTTCTTGCTTGGGCTCTATTATTTTTCTCTGCCCTTTTTTCATGGTGATGAATTTTAAATTTGTTATCATTATTATTATATGTAACGAGGTTGGTTGAGAGAAGGTGACCCAGGGAGAGGAGGTACTCGTGGGATCCGCGGGACTCGAGGACCCGGGGTTTCGGGAGCCCGGGGGACTTGGGAGACCGGGTGGATTTGGGGTGGTCCACTTGGATCTTTCTGGGGCCCTTTGGGACTCCCTTGAGACCCTTTGGGAGCCTTTTGAGAAACTGTGGGACCCTATAGAGGCCCCTCTGAATC
>SDVV010030432.1:0-11678 GCA_016164225.1 Gammarus roeselii
CAGCTTGGCACCAGGGCAGCTTGGCACCAGGGCAGCTTGGCACCAGGGCAGCTTGGCACCAGGGCAGCTTCGCCCCAGGGTAGCTTGGCACCAGAGTAACTCGGCACCAGGGCAGCTTGGCTCCAGGGCAGCTTGGCGCCAGAGCAGCTCGGCACCAGGGCAGCTTGCCACCAGGGCAGCTTGGCACCAGGGCAGCTTGGCACCAGGACAGCTTGGCACCAGGGCAGCTTGGCACCAGGGCAGCTTGGCACCAGGGCAGCTTCGCCCCAGGGTAGCTTGGCACCAGAGCAGCTCGGCACCAGGGCAGCTTGGCACCAGAGCAGCTCGGCACCAGGGCAGCTTGAGCTTCACTACGCTATTTTCTATTTTTTACATAAAACAACAAATGCTTGTTGTGAACAGTTTAGTTTTTCAATCTCGATTCACAAAAAATCTTTCACAGATCGGGAATTTACCAACAAAAATATGAATGTAAAACAATGGACTGTTACTGTCTGTGGATTTTGATTGTTGAATTGTGTTACGGTGCGCCGCGCCCGCTTTTGCGGATGTCAAAATTAATATATTCGCATTTCTTTGACGATCGGTCGTTGCTAAGTTAAATTGAAAAAAGCAAATCAAAATAACCCATGACCTTTGCCATAAACTGATAATGTTTTTTGTGGAAGTAGACTTCTACTAAATATAGTTTGAATTAAGGCTCTGCACAATCGTTTCGATGGAGTTTTATTATCGCCCAAACACTTTCACTTTATGGTGCACTGATCGGAGCAAGGAGCAATAGTCCCCAATGCTGACCTTCAGGCTCATGTCAGGACTGACGTAGACGTGCTGCCTGAAAGCTCTTGATAGATCTCTGCATTCTCCTTCCATGCCAGTAATAGGTCCAACACCTGCCAATAATAGGTCCAACACCTGCCAATAATAGGTCCAACATCTGCCAATAATAGGTCCAACACCTGTCAATAATAGGTCCAACACCTGTCAATAATAGGTCCAACACCTGTCAATAATAGGTCCAACACCTGCTAATAATAGGTCCAATACCTGCCAATAATAGGTCCAACACCTGCCAATAACAGGTCCAACATCTGCCAATAATAGGTCCAACACATGCCAATAATAGGTCCATCACCTACCAATAATAGGTCTAACACCTGCCAATAATAGGTCCAATACCTGCCAATAATAGGTCCAACACCTGCCAATAACAGGTCCAACATCTGCCAATAATAGGTCCAACACCTGCCAATAACAGGTCCAACATCTGCCAATAATAGGTCCAACACCTGCCAATAATAGGTCCAACACCTGCCAATAACAGGTCCAACATCTGCCAATAATAGGTCCAACACCTGCCAATAATAGGTCCAACACCTGCCGCAGAAATTATGATCCCCGTCACAAAAGGGCAATAGCAAGACGGCGCATCGGAGCAATTCCCACTGATGCAATTTTCTTCCATAGATGTTTCTAATCGCCAGAGAAATTACCGAAAACGCTATAGAAACAAGGAACAATCGTTGTTTTATCATATTATGAGACAATGTATACCGAGATGTAGATATCGCAATTGGGACAATTTTAAAATCTACCTCTACTTCAGTGAGAAAAATGACATGAATTTATTTGTAAAATAGGTAACAAAATAATTTGCGTCAATCTTTCTTCAAAGTAATTGTACACAGCGCCACAGTTTGCTACAGTTTGCTACCCAACAGATGGCGCCCTTGAAGCACTAACGGAAGAGCCGTCCCTCCCAGGATACAAGAAGTTTGGCACCTGCTTTAGCATAACTCCTGATCCTGTAGTAAACATTACCATCAGAGAGTAATTAAGTTGCCATTTGAGAGACATAATGAACAAAGTTAATCCATCATGAGAACATGTTCATTAGCATGGCTTGGTGGGTTTGACTTATTGAGAAATATATTTCAACCTGCTAATTCCTTGGAACGTGGATTTTTCGCCCTCGTGACCTGGAGGGTGTGTTGCGGGGTTCCCGGCCGGACCCTTTTGCGCAGGCTTGGTTCGAACAAATATTGACTACTGTTGGAAATATCATTTTCTACAAATGCGTAGCACCAAAATTGGTAGCAATTGGTCATGATTCACTCGCTACTGTCGAAGAACCGTGCAATAATCATGCAATAATTTAAAACATATTCATCGTAACTACAAACATTAAAATATGATTGTGAAAATATAGAACAAATTTGATGAGCCGTTATACTGAGACAAGTATTTGTCGTTTCGAATTTTAATATAACTTTCCTAATGCAAACAACATGTAAGACGATAGAAATGCTTAACTTCACGAAATGGTATTTCGAAGTCCGTTGAAGTAATCTCCGCCATCTTCTGACCTGAGTAGGCGTTATATGGCAACTTAATGTTAACATTAAGTTGCCATCTTGTAGAAGAGTTTGATTGTTTTCCTATGAATATCTTTCTCCGACAAGAATTGGTTACCATATCAGAGCGAATCGGCAACCATTGTGTTGGACTGTTCACGATATACGGCTGAAGGTTAAATAACGTTATTAAATACTGAATTTACAACCAACAATTGTAAGCAAATGCGTATTTTCAGACGTTCCTCTTTACATTTGGCTTTGATTTATACAAACAATTGAATGGCGACGTCATTCATTTGGGCGATACAATTAATTGAACGGCCATCAGGTTAAAATAAGTGAGAGGACATCAGGGATGTGGTTCCATCATCATGGAGCCCCGGCGCCTACCTCAGAAGATGCCATGGGCTGGTTGACTGCTCGATTTCCTGACAAATTCATTTCACACAGGAGGGAGTTCCCAACAGCCACCAAGATGGCCTGACCTTCCTCCGCTCGACCAATTCCACTGTGGTTACGTCGAGGACCATGCATTTAGATCCAAGCCCGCTCCTCTTGAGGAAATCCAGAAAAAAAAACGAGTTAAGTTATCTCCTCTTCGACAAAGTCGAGTTTCGGTGGTCGTATTGAGAAGTGAATTGCAACAGACGGCGGTCGTTTGGAAGAATAACTACATGTGAAAATGAAGCTGTAAAATTTGTCATTACGTATGAACTTGTTCTAATTTTTCATCTCTTACACGAAAAAAGTTGTGTGGATTATAAGATGCATACATTTTAGGCTCCTACCGTGTAGAATGCGGTAACACTTTATGCATTTACTTCGAGGTCTTCGTGCATTTGCTTTGTAACTTTCCTGCCACGCCTATCTCATATGAGTTGTACCAGGTAAATTCAGATCAAATATTTTGCCCGATTCAGCTTTACGGCGACCTGCAGCTGTGTATTTTACTCAAAGTTTCCTTAATCGCCCCCGGTACCCGCCATCAGCGTGGGCAAGTCAAGTGTCTAACTACATTTCTAGGGTATTTTGACCCAAACCACTCTGGCAAGAGACAGGTTTCGTAGAGATTTTCAGGATAGTTCTGAATAAAACAATCAGAACATGAACATTGTTGGGAAACAGAGTTTATGCAGTTTTGGGTCAATTTTAGTGAAGCGTGGTTCCAGATCTTCGTTTGTTCACAACAAAAACAGGCGCGGAGTTCTTTGGTCCCACCGCGAATCGTGACTTCTGCGAAAAGCTCGAAATAATTAGAACATAAAAAAATATAAATTAAGTGCCTAGTAGTGGGAGTTCATTTATATCCATGTTACATTAAACATACAAAATATTTGCCACTGAAGAATTTCAAAATTATTCACTGAAATGATTGCATTCGATTCTGTCGTGTTTCTTCGAGGACGAAGCAGGAGCAGCGACCACGGGAGATGGATGGAAGTAACAGCTCGATACATTCATCAGAACATTAATTGCGGAGCAAATAGCTAGACTAACATTAGATTTGTTTGGAATGAAATGAAGCAGCGAGTGCCGCAGAGCCCCAAAAAAGGAGTCCTCTTGCATGAAAGGTTTTGACAGCGCCATACTTTACGTAGTGCTACTCCAATGTACCCTCTACGATATCTTGACCGACCTCTTGTAAATCATTCATTCCCATGGGGATATTTAAGACGACCGCCCTACGGGGGAGTCTGCATTAACTTCGCGTTGGGACTCCGGTGGAACATGGAAGCAAGGAACAAATAATAAATAAATAAATTTAAGAGAAAGAGTCTGTGTTGGCCAACAAGTCACGTTGAGAGTTCTGTAAACAAACTCCTGATATGAGATAAACTCCAATACTACTGGACCTCTGCGCTGAGTGGTAGGCAGTGCCGTTGAGAATACACGGATGTGTATTACTGCTGGATGTCAACATCTAAGAGATGTTGTTTTCATAATTGAACAAAGTAAATTTCATGATCGCTAGCTTCACTATGATGTAAATTAAACTAGGAAATGATATTGTTTTCGTGCGTAAGCAGACCCTGCAATGTGTAACATTTTTTTGCCGGACCGTTTGTCAGTGTCGATTTAGCGACACCGTTCAAGTACTTCAATAGACGAAATAAATAATGTCGCCGTTCAATTAATTAAAGATATGAAAGCCAAATGTGTTGGGAGAGGTTTGAAAATATGTGTTTCTTACATTTTTTTCACATTTTTAAGGCTATTTATTTGACAGACAACGCAAATTAAATTAGCTGGTAAAAATAGAATACGTTGTATAAAAACTAAAAAAAAGAAGAAGATAACTTCCGGGAAGAGGAACGATCACCACCTCTCACCCGCACATCCCGACGGCACCCTGCAGCCCCTCTGTGTCAGCCACGATGTTCACATCGGAAAGAACGACTTCGACTGAGTCACTCACAGAATTCATCGACGAGATGAAGGCTGGAAGGGCAACATCTCCTGCTCTTCTGAATCCGAGGCCTCCATGACTAACTGGCAAAGTGGCTTGGTTCCAAGATCTGTCATCAAGGGGGGCATTGGTCACCCTAGTGACGGCATCCCTCAACACCAAATCGAAACTGTTCAGACACTCATCATGTTGATAGGCGGGTGATGAACTGAGCAGAGAAGAGTACACTGGCTAATCGGAACCACTCTGAAATCAGGTAGCGCCAACCTAAAGCATCTCTCTGTATGGTCCAACTCCTGTGGTGAGTGGTCCAAGATTGTCGATTCGCACTTTCTATCGTTAACCTCTAACCCAATCGCTTGCAACCGATTAATCATGCGCTTCATGTCCTGCAATACCTTCTCTGGTGAGTCTCCAAGGTTGGCATCATCAAGGTACCAGACATTGGGCAACCTCGTCAACCCCCAGAGAGAACAGAGCCGGTCCAAATGGGTCTCCTTGCTGAATACCAGTGGATGACTGCAACACTTCTTATCTGCGGGCGCGGATAAGTATTGTTGTTGTAAATTCGGTGTTCAACAATCTCTGCATAAGCTTCAACTAGGAAACATGAATCGTCCAGCATTATGGCGGCAGATCCGCTTCAATATGGCTATCAATTCTATCTGGAAGAAGATAGTCAGAGGGAAAACACTTTTTTCTGACTGTTCAACAAAGCATCAGTTCATTTCTGCCCTTGCTTGTGATGTTGAAACACTTGTAAATGTTGTACATAATATTTAGGCTCTTGACTATTCACTTAGAGTACCTCGTCATATGGGGATGAGGCTGAGTTCTCTTCAACTTAAATGATTTACTGGCCAGAATAAGGTAGAATTCCAAAAAGTATTTGTTCATTTATATACATGGAAATAATGTGCCACACCGCTGTGATAACCTAAACACTTAATGAAGATCAAACGTACTTCAAAGTCTCGCTTCCTGAAACTAAACTATTATGTCGTCACACGTGTTTTGTTCATAACAAAGTCAAAAAGGAAGCCCACAACCTCATATTTTTGTCTTGGTGTTGCTGGACATCAGATTTTTTTCAGTATTGTCAAACCCATATTTTGATATCTGTAGATTCGCTGAATATATTTAGCAATATTACATGATAATTACATGGTTCTTCAATATTGGTAAACGATTTTTACCCCAAATACTGAATAATTGCAACAAATATTGTTTTCTACACGCCTGAAGGAGTCAGCGGGTCGAAATCTCTTTCTCTGACATGCTAATGAAAATGTTCTTTGGATAGATAAGCACTCATCAATATGTCTCTCTAATGCCAACTTAATTACTTCGGGGGGTAATGTATATTATATTATAAGGAGGGATGCAGGAAGCAGGTGCAAATACGTCATGTATCGTGAGAGGGGCGTAAGTGTTTCAAATGAATAGCGCGGGATCTGCTGGGAGACAAACGAAGCGCAGTGTTCAATTATTTCCAACAAAGATTCAAGCAGGAAGCTTTTACATTTTCAACCTGTTAAACAGATAAAATAACTATTTTTTTCACTGAAGGGGAAGTTGATTTTAAATTAACAACTATCGCGAATACGACGTCAATATTTCGGTTTAAATTATCTGAAATTAAAGCAAACAAGAATTGTTCCTTGTTTTTGTAGCGTTTTTATCAATTTGGTCGGCAACAAAAACATCTACGGACGAAAAACACACCATTGGGGAGTCCAATCTTGCAACATCTTCATATAGCACTTTTGTGACGTGGCTCATGATTTTTGTGGCAAGTGATGGGCCTATTATTGTGACGTGGCTCATCATTGTTGCGGCAGGTGATGGGCCTATTATTGTGACGTGACTCATCATTTATGCGGCAGGTGATGGGCCTATTACTGTGACGTAGCTCATCATTTGTGCGGCAGGTGATGGGCCTATTATTGTGACGTGGCTCATCATTTATGCGGCAGGTGATTGGCCTATTATCGTGACGTAGCTCATGATTTTTGCGGCAGGTGATGGACCTATTATTCTGACGTGGCTCACCATTTATGCGGCAGGTGATGGGCCTATTATTGTGACGTGGCTCACCATTTATGCGGCAGGTGATGGGCCTATTATTGACAGAGAAAATAATGCATAGGTCAATTAGCAGTCTTCAGGCAGCACGTCTACTTCAGGTTTGGTATCGTTAACCTGAAGAGCAGCGTCTTCGGGTAAATCTGATCTCCGTGTTAAGTGCTCATTAAACGGTATTGTTAAGGTGACAATAATAGTCCACCACATATCTCAGTTTCTAAAGTCTGGGATGCGGGCGCGGATAAGTACTGTATCCCTGTTGAATAATTCAAGTCCAGTGACAATAATAGTCCATTGTTTCACATTTAATGTTTTTGTTGGTAGCATTAAAGACAAAATGTTACGTACACAAAGAAACAAATAAAGGATTAATTGTAGAAACTGTAGTTAGCAAGAATTGACATACATGGATGTTGTACAAATCAATATCGTACTCTGCTCTCACAGTTCCAGACTCCCGCATCTTTAAATTGCATGCACCAAATACGAACGCAAACACATAGCAAAACACATAGCAAAACACATTGCAAAACACATAGCAAAACACGTAGCAAAACACATAGCAAAACACATAGCAAAACACATAGCAAAACACATAGCAAAACACACAGCAAAACACATAGCAAAACACAGCAAAACACGTAGCAGAACACATAGCAGAACACATAGCAAAACACAGCAAAACACATTGAAAAATACAGCAAAACACAGCAAATCACATAGCAAAACACAGCAAAACACATAGCAAAACCCACATCAAAACACATAGTAAAACACATAGCAGAACACATAGCAAAACACAGCAAAACACATAACAAAACACAACAAAACACATAGCAAATCACAGCAAAACACATAGCAGAACACAGCAAAACACGTAGCAAAACACAGCAAAACACATAGCAAAACACATAGCAAAACACACAGCAAAGACCGTTGGAACGCAGCCCACTTGAAAGCATGTCTATTTCTTACCGAAGTTTTTAAAGTGTCGGTCGCTATTTGATGAGAAATACGTTGGATTAAAGTGTGTAAGGGGATCGAGGAATACGTCAGTTACCGAAAGGTATGTGGAGAAATGCCAATTGTCACAACGCTTGTTCGAAGTGATCTGTAAGAGATCATTTATTCATCGAGAATGATAAACTCATCGGTTCACTAGACTTTCACTAATTTTTCCTTATACAATATTGGAATTCAAGATGTGAAGCTAAGGGACGTATTCGGGGGGTGGGAAAGGGGGGATGGGGTGTGTTTCGGGGCGGCCGCTCCCTTTGACGACTCAAAAAATACATGGAAATACGTACTAACAGTCTGAGGAGCAGGTCTTAAGACAATCCACTTATTTCTGGCTACGTACAGTAGCGATCAAAAATTCGTTTATGATTTGAAACTAAGTAAAATCTTCTATGTCCATTTTCCGCCCCATATTAAAACTTATCGGAAATTGATTATTATTACCCATTAAGAAGCTTTGTCCACACATAGTAACGTAAAAAAATTCTATATGAAGTTAAATTCCACGTGGGAAAAGTCGAATTTGTTTTTCCGGTTACAGACTAACCATTAACGAATTTTTGTTCGCTACTGTACCTGGTAAAACTTGAACGGAGACAATAAAACATGTAAAACAATATTTAAAGCTTTTTCAATGGGTATTTACCACCATTAATTAAATATGTCAGTTCTCAGCGTCAGGTGGCGCTGTCGGTCAAAAGTGAAATGCTCTTCGAAGTGATCTTGGGAGTAATCATCATGATCATCCTATTTCTTTCGATACTGATCTTTATAATCGCCGTCTGTGATATTACCTTCACCTTCACGACTACCACATTTGGTGATCTGTTGAACGGACAAATATTCAACATGATAATAAAACAATAGGAGTTACTGTGTTATGCTTAATGCGTTATGATTAATGTGTTATGATTCATGCTTAAACCATTAGGAGTTACTTTGTATATGATTCATGAGTTAGTGTAATACATTTAGAGTTACTGTGTTATGCTTAATGGGTTAGTGTAAAACATTAGGAATTACATTGCATATACTTAATACGTTAGTGTAAAACATTAGGAGTTACTGTGTTATTCTAAATATGTTAGTGAAATTCAATGTTGTACGCTTCTTATCTACTCATCCGCATGATATTTACATTCTCCCGATCCGGATGCGAATGTGAGCATGATGACAAATTGCGGATACAAATGCAGATGTCAAGTTTATGCGGATGCACCGCGAATTAGGATGAGGGAATCTGCCCATCACAAGGCACTCTGCTTATACGAGATACCTAGTCAGTCTATTGCTTTAGCACATTGTTTTACTATTTCGTAAATTGCTCATATGTCCTGGTACCCCATTTTTTTCAAATACTTCATATCTACAGTTAATGAAATAAATACGACGCTCGTAAAACATTGATAACAGCTTCCCTGTTGTTAATTTGGACGGTTATGTAGGTCTAGGCATACGAGTAGTGTAAAGGGATGCAAGAATCGCCCTGGAAAAGGGATGCAAGAATCGCCCTGGAAAAGGGATGCAAGAATCGCCCTGGTAAAGGGATGCAAGAATCGCCCTGGAAAAGGGATGCAACAATCGCCCTGGAAAAGGGATGCAAAAACAGCCCTGGGAATACTTTCTGCATTTATGCTTTTAGTGAAGGAATTAGATTGGCGATATTTAGTGACTCTATGTATGCTTTTGTGAAGGAATTAGATTGGCGATATTTAGTGACTCTGTATGTTTTTGTGAAGGAATTCGATTGGCGATATTTAGTGACTCTATGTATGCTTTTGTGAATGAATTAGATAGACGATAATTAGTGACTCTATGTATGCTTTTTGTGAAGGAATTAGATTGTCGATAATTAGGATGTATGTTATTTGTTACTGTGTCCGACTCAGGCGCTATATTTATCGGACATTGTAGTTACATGTTAAGACAAATTGATCAAGTTAGTTACTGTTACTTCATAGTGTTACCAAGAACGCAGTTTTTTTGTGACTCGACCGAATATGCTTTTAGTGAAGGAATTAGATAGACGATAATTAGGATGTATGTTATTTGTTACTGTGTTCGACTCAGGCGCTGTATTTCTCGGACATTGTAGTCACATGTTAAGACAAATTGATCAAGTTAGTTTCTGATGCTTCATACAGATAGCATGAACGGAGTTTTTTTTGTGAGTCGGCTGATGCATTTGTTAGATCGCATCTCGAGTGCTCTGTTCTATTTGGGTCAAGTGAGGTACTGTTGGTACATAGAGTCTGAACGTGACGGGGTGGGGAAGAGGGGAGTCAGTCGCGCGAGATAGGGGGGGCTACATATAAACACCCCTGGAGATAGGGACTCCATATATGCTTTTAGTGAAGGAATTAGATAGACGATAATTACGATGTATGTTATTTGTTAGTGTGTCTGACTCAGGCGCTGTATTTCTCGGACATTGTAGTTTTATATCAAGACAAATTGATCAAGTTAGTTACTGATGATACGTAGAGATACCAGGAACGCATGTTTTTTTATGAGTCGACCGAAGTATTTGTTAGGAAGTATATTATTTCTTTAGTGTGTCTGACTTACTCGCTGTATTTCTCGGACATTGTAGTTATACGTTTATTTTCTTCTATTCTGGTCAAGTGAGTTGCTTACGATACATAGAGACTGGCCGTGACGGGTGGGGAAGAGGCGAGCGGTCGACTAGAATCAGGCGGTGCCCAAACCGCAAATGGTAATTAGCGATTTTATCTCTTGATGTGTGGTCACACAATGATCTTATCTCGAAATAAGATCATGTTGGGGAATTCAGTTGCCTTACGATATCTTTCAGATTCCTCTCGGTATCTTTTTGCTTGCATTGGTTACGTACGGTTTATAGAGATGTATGCTATTCGGTCTTCTCGATACTGTATATGATTGTACTATTTCGCACGGCGGGTTAATATATTACTATGTTTGTTATTGAATGACTCATTTGAATAGAAGTTTTTACTACTCAAACCTAAATTGTTAGGATATTCGATGTAGTTATGCAAGAAATATGGGGTATTTATTAGGAGAGCTTAGATAGTTGTGTTTTATTTGACTCATTTTCAGAGGATGTTTGATGGAGTTTTTTTAGAGGTGAGATGCTTGATGTTGAATATAGGCTACGTGACTGGAATAGGTCTAGAAATTTGTTATAGATTTAAATGGTATCGTAGTAAAAAAACGTTATTCCCATAATCTCAGAGTTAAATGTCAGATATTTTGGAGGAATGTATGTTTAAGAGGTGCAAGTCCATTATGCATTTATATGGAGTTTCGTTATTGATCCCTGCAAATGTATACTTTAACATTTAAAAGACGATTTACTGAATGGAGGGGTCCTAGACCATTTACGGTTTGGCTACCCTTCACCCAAGAAGATATATTTACCTACGATAGCTTATGGTGCTGTGTACAACTTCAATTAGCCTAATATCTATCACATTTTCAACGTGGGGCAAGAGCCGTTTAGTGCATTTTCAATGCTAGTTCAATCGAGTTAAATTTAGGATATTGAAAAACAAAGATTTATTAGATATATTATTTATATTGAAAATAGATTTTGACATATTTATATATACATGGGATATCATTTTACGGAAAAAACATAAAAAAAATCTCACCAAAAATTCGACGTGAGCATCTTGACGAAACATAAATAATGACTTCGACCTCCCTCTCTTTGTGTCATCTTGATCCTTGGTACCAGTGTCAGTCTGTGGGTTCTTTATCAATGACGTATATTTATTCCTCATCTGAAGCTGTCAACTCGTCTTATCGGTGTAGGATTTATCATCTGG
>SDVV010030433.1:0-11678 GCA_016164225.1 Gammarus roeselii
TGTTAACCCATCGTCTCTGAACAGCCTCGAACAAAGATACATCCTGGACATAACCAAAATCTAGACACATGTACAGTGGTCAAGAATGAGTCTCAGAGAGTGTGTGTGGCCATAAAAAGCTTGGGTTCTGTTTACAGATGACTTAAATAAAACGCTACAAACCCATAAAACTCAAGATCGACGTCTACAACAACGTACATAATTCACGTTGAACATGGATGAAGTCCAAAATGACAACCAAAGAGTGTAAATCATCTCTACAGTAGGACCCCTCCATCCAGTAAATTATCAGCTAAACGTTAAGCAACATATTTGCTAGGGATCAATGACGAAAAATTCCACCAAGATGCAGTACAGACGTACACCTCTTAAACATACATTCCTATGATTTTCGTGGAAAAAAAACATAACATCAGGAACATATATAAATAGCTAAATAAGGTTCTCTACCCTGCTATCATTTACATAAAAATTGTACTACATTATGGTATCCACCCTAGTAAATCGGTTTACTCATACAAACAGACATAAACATAACTAGGTTTTCGCCAAGGGCACTCTCTAACCCCTCCTAAATATTGAAGAATGGTCGTACAATAAATATACAATACCCTAACAGCAAGACCAAGTTTGTAACAAATCGTCTGTTCTATATCTATAATATCCACGTCAAATATTGTATCAGGATGAAAGAAGATATAAATCACTATAAATGAACAAAATGTAACTAAATTAGACATGAAATAATGTTCTATATTGTGGATACATACGTAATATATTCTGATATGGTACAAATAACCAACAGATTGCATTGAAAATGGAAATTCAACAGAGAACCTACAAAAACTGAAAGAGCTATACTAAACTCCCGAGATAAAACAAAGCAAGAAGATTAATTCTCTAGCACATCCAAAACATACATTAAACCCTTGATGAATGAGAATGAACAAGCATGTAACCAGACAAACATGAAATGTGTATAAGATACCAAGACATACGAGCGAGACAACTGAAACCTAAAGTAAATACGGTATAGTACATACAAAATCTTATGAAATTAGCCTCAACTTCAGTCCAAAGCAGGGATAAAGTAACATGTATTTAACTAAAGTAACCACGGTTTAATCGTAACAGCTGTGTCATATATTCATATAAAACTACCACAATGATGCAACAACCTAGCAATTATGCCTGAAATAGCTTGCTACATGGATGCTTCAACCTTAAAATACACAAAAATGTCTAGAACTGTATGAGTTAACGGATCGAAATTCCGAAACACTAAAAATTCAACATAAATCAATCGATCATTACTGAGTATACATAACATAATATTTTAACTTACAGTAAATCCATATCGTTCAGGTGTTTTCGCTAATGGAAATTGCGTCAATGGAACACTGATATAAATGTTTCAAAACTGGATAATGCAATATGGGGTAGATAGATTCTCGACCGTAGGTGCTGCATCATACCACAATACATACCTAAACTCGCCAATTCTCATAATAATAATCCATACTAATCCTATAAATAGTATATACATATGAAATAAAGAGATGGGAAACACAGAATCTTGCCTGCAATCCTACCTTCAGGCTGGTACAAACATGGCCATTCGCACACTAAGGCTGGAAATTGAGTTATAAGACATTCTTACCACACGAATCCTATAAAAGAATATATAGTGATAAATGAACAAAACATATAAAAATAACCCAAGCCCCCACCGCTACGAATTCTAATCAAGCATCGATCGAGTCAATTATACCACAACTAGATAAGAAAACACACGTATATGTCCACAGAAAAATATAGAAATATAATCCATACATGAATAAATAACGATACATACACTCACAACGTATCAAACGTGACATGGAAACAAATTTATAAGACAAGGAACAGGTAAGAGCAAACTCAGATAATCTGCCAGGAGCGCATCCAACTTTTTGCCTAGGGGATCCCTACGCCTCGCCCCACCAGAAATTTGGAATAACACTAATCGTACCAGAACCGAACAGATATATAACGAGCAACAGTTAGTCACCAATTAAACTCCACTACAAATATCTAAAGAAGAAAAAACATGTATATATAAATACAATGAAGATCATAAATACAGTACAAATTAAAATGTTCATAACATAAACCTTGCCAATCAAGGGCGCAAGACTGCTTCCATCCCGCTGTTCCCCCTTCCGTTCCCCTTCCGTCCCCCTCCCCTTCCGGTCTCCCCCCCACCCTCCTTCCCACCTCGTCCGTTAGCTGACTTGGGGCACCAAACCAGTTCCGGTACCCTCCGCCCGCCCCCCGTTTCTGCGCGCACCCCGCGTACAAACTGGTTGAGTCAAGGTTGCATGCATCGCGTCCTACCCCGGTGAAATAATATGTGCAAATTCCCGTAGACCGGACAAAATCCGTCCGATGTACCGCTATTAACTACTTGTACCAGCATCCCTCTTGCTTGGCACGATGCCGTGAGTGTTTGCGTTCACGCACCTTTGGCAGCATCCCACTCACTTAACCCGAGGACGTGAGAGTTTGTAAACACACGCCTGTACCGACATCCCTCTCTTGGCACGAGGACGTGAGGGCTTGCATTCACACATCTATAGCAGCATCCCTCTCGCTCACACCAAGGACGGGAGAGTTCGTATACACGCACCTGTACAGGCATCCCTCTCGCTTGACGCGAGGACTTGAGAACCCATTCACACGCCGGTACCAGCATTCTTCTCGCTTGACACGAGGACGTGAAGGCTTGCATTCACGCACCTGTAGTAGCATCCCTCTCACTTGACACGAGCACAGGACGGCTTGCATTTACGCACCTGCAGCAGCATCCCTCTTGCACAGCCCGTGGACATGAGAGAGCTTGTATACACTCGCCTGTACTAGCATCCCATTCGCTTTGCACCAAGACGTGAGGGCTTGCATTCACGCACATGTAGCAGCATCCTTCTCGCTTAGCACGAGGACGTGTGAATTTGTTTACACATGCCTGTACCGACATCCCTCTCGCTTGGCACGAGGGGGTGAGAGCTTGCATTCACGCACCTCTACCAGCATCCCTCTCGCTTGACACGAAGGCGTGAGGGCTTGCATTCACACACCTGTAGCAGTATCCCTCTTGCTTAGCCCGAGGATGTTAGAGTACGTATGCACACGCCTGTACCGACATGCCTCTCGCTTGACACGAGGACGTGAGGGCTTGCGTGCACACACCTATAGCAGCATCCCTCTCGCTCATCCCGATGACACGAGAGTTTGTATACACGCACCTGTACCAGCATCCCTCTAGTTGGGCACGAAAACGGGAGGGCGTGCATTCATGCGCATTTACCATCATCATTCTCACTTAACACGAAGACGTGAGTCTAGCATTCCCGCGCCTGTACCAACATCCCTCTCGTTTGACACGAGGACGTGAGGGTTGCTTTCACTCAGCTGTATCAACATTCCTCTGGCTTGGTACGAGGACGTGAGGGACAGCATTCATGCGCATGTACTATCATCCTTCTCACTTGGCACGAGAACGTGAGGGCTTGCATCCACGCACCTATAGCAGCATCCCACTCGCTCATCCCGAGGACGCGAGAGTGAGTATACACGCGCCGGTACCAGGATCCTTCGAGCTTGGCACGAGGACATAAAGGCTTGCTTTCACGCACCTGCAGCAGCATCGCTCTTGCTTGGCCCGTAGACGTGAGAGTTTATTTACACGCGCTTGTACCAGCATCATCTTGCTTGGCCCGAGGCTGTGAAGGCTTGCAATCACGCGTCTGTACCAGCATTCCTATCGCTTGACACGAAGACGTGAGGGCTTGCATTCACGCACCTTTACCAGCATCCCTCTCACTTGGCACGAAAAGGTGAGTGCTTGCATTTACGCTCCTGTCCCAGCATCCCTCTGGCTTAGCCCGAGGATGTAAGAGTTAGTATACTCGCGCCTGTAAAAACATCTCTTTCGCTTGGCACGAGGACATGAGGGCTTGCATTCACGCGTTTGTACCAGCATCCCTCTCGCTTGACACGCGGACGTGAGGGCTTCCATTCACGCACCTGTACCAGCATCCTTCTCACTTGGCACGAGGACAAGAAGGCTTGCATTCACGCACCTGCAGCAGCATCCCTCTCGCTTAGCAATAGGACGCGAGAGTTTGAATACACTCGCATGTACTAGCATCCCTCTCGCTTGGCACGAAGACGCGAGGGTTTGCATTCACGCACATGTAGCAGCATCCCTTTCGGTTACCCCGAGAACGGGACAGTTCGTACACAAGCACTTGTACCGGCATCCCTCTCGCTTGGCGCGAGGACGTGAGGGTTTGCATTCACGCGCCTGCAGCAGCATCCCTCTCGCTTAGACCGAGGACGCGTGAGTTTGTATACACATGTCTGTACCAGCATCCCTCTTGCGTGTCACGAAGACATCAGTGTTTGCATTCACGCCCCTTTGGCAGCATCCCTCTCACTTAACCCGAGGATATGAGAGTTTGTATGCACACGCCTACACCGACATTCCTCTCTTGGCACGAGGACGCTTACCCCAAAGACGGGAGAGTTCGTATACACGCATCTGTACAGGCATCCCTCTCGCTTGGCGCGAGGACGTGAGGACTTCCATGCACACGCTTGTACCAGCATTTTTTTTTTGTTTGACGCAAGGACGTTAGGGCTTGCTTTCACGCACCATTACCAACATCCCTCTCGCTTGGCAAGAGGACGTGAGGGCTTACATCCATACACCTATAGCAGCATCCCTCTCGCTCACAACGAGGATGGGAGAGCTCGTATACACGCACCTGTACCGGTATCCCTCTCACTCGACGCGAGGACGTGAGGACTTGCATCCATTCGCCTGTACCAGCATCCTTCTAGCTTAACTGTAGGACGTGAGGGCTTGCATTCACGCACCTGTACCAGCATCCCTTTCACTTGGCACGAGGACAAGATGGCTTGCATTGACGCACCGGCAGCAGCATCCCTCTCGCTTAGCCCGAGGACATGAGAGTTTGTATACACTCGCCTGTACTAGCATCCCTCTCGCTTTGCACCATGACGTGAGGTCTTGCATTCACGCACATGTAGCAGCATCCTTCTCGCTTAGCACGGGGACATGAGGGCTTGCATTCACGCACCTATAGCAGCATCCTTCTCTTGTACCCCGCGAACGGGAAAATTCGTATACAAGCACTAGTACCAGCATCCCTCTCGCTTGACACGAGGTCGAGAGGGCTATCCTTCTCGCTTGGCACGAGGACGTGTGGGCTTACATTCACCTACCTGCAGCAGCATCCTTCTCGCTTAGGCCGAGGACGCGAAAGCTTGTATACACGAGTCTCTACCAGCATGCCTCTTTCTTGGCACGAAGACGTGCGTGTTTGCATTCACGCACCTTTGGCCGCATCCCTCTCTAACAACCTGAGGACGTGATAGTTGTATACACGAGGACGACATCCCTTTCTCGGCACAGGACGTGAGGGCATGCATTCTCGCATCTATCGCAGCATCCCTCTTGCTTAGCCCAAGGACGCGAGAATTGGTATACGCGCACCTAAACCAGCATCCCTCTCGTTGGGCACGAAGACGTGAGGGCTTGCATTTACGCTCCTGTCGCAGCATTCCTATGGCTTAGCCCAAGGTCGTGAGAGTGTGTATACACGCGCCTGTACCAACATTCCTCTTGCTTGACACGAGGACACGAGGGCTTGCATTCACGCGTCTGTACCAGCATCCCTCTCGCCTGCACGACACGAGGACGTGAGGGATTGCATTCACGCACCTGCAGCAGCATCCCTCTTGCTTAGCCCGAGGACGCGAGAGTTAGTATGCACTCGCCACTACTAGCCTCACTCTCGATCGGCACGAAGACGTGAGGGCTTTCATTCACGCACATGTCGCAGCATCCCCCTCGCTTAGCACGAGGACGTGAGAGTTTGATTGTGCACCTATTGCAGAATCCTTTTCGCTTAACCCGAGAACATGACAGCTCGTATACAAGCACTTGTACCGTCATCCTTCTCGCTCAGCGCGAGGACGTGAGGGCTTGCATTCACGCGCCTTTACAAGCACCCCTCTCGATTGACCCGAGGTCGAGAGGGCTTGCATTCATGCATATGTACCAGCACCTCTCTCGCTTGGCACGAGGACGGGAGGGCTTGCATTCACGCTCCTGTCCCAGCATCCCTCTCGCTTGGCACGAGGACGTGAGGGCTTGCACTCACGTGCGTGTTCCAGCATTTCTCTTGCTTGGCACGAGGACGTGAGGGCTTGCATTCACGCACCTGTACCAGCATCTCTTGCTTGACACGAGGGCGTGAGGGCCGGCATTCACGCACCTGTTGCAGCATCCCTCTCGCTCATCCCGAGGACGCGAGATTTTGTATACAGAGACCTGTACCATCATCCCTCTCGTTGGGCACGAAAACGTGAGGGATTGCATTTACATTCCTGTCGCAGCATTCCGATGGCTCAGCCCGAGGACGTGAGAGTGTGTATATACTCGCCTGTACCAACATCCCTCTTGCTTGGCACGAGGTCATGAGGGCTTGCATTCACGCGTCTGAACCAGCATCCATCTCGTTTGGCACGAGTACGTGAGGGCTCGCATTCATGTGCCTGTACCAGCATCCTTCTTGCTTGGCACGATGACGTGAGAGCTTGCATTCACGAAACTCTGCCTTACAGAGACATGGCTGGCACCCAGCACGGATAGCAACTTCATCCAGATAGATGGGTATGAACTGTTCAGAAAAGACCGAGAAAAAAGAGGAGGCGGTTCCTGTATCTATGCCAGAAATGAGTACACAACCAGAACATTGAAAACGGGTGGATGTGGAGACGAAGTGGACAATGTTTGGATTACCGTCCAAGTGAGAACAACTATATCTTTTATTGTCGGAGCCATTTACAGGCCAACCAAATCCAGCAACCAGTTAATCAGCCACATAAAATATAATCTCCAGACATCAGCGCCTTGAAGAACATGTTCGTCTTAAGAGATTTCAATGACGATCAATTAAAACCTAATAAGTTTAGCCCAATAATTAAAAGATAAAAACTTGAACAGCTTATTGAGGAACCAACTAGAATAACGAAAGACAGTAGCTCATTGCTCGATCTGATATTTACAAACAATCGATCGTCTGTCATAAGCACCAAGGTTTGTGAGTCACTTGCCGACCGTCAGGAAATAAGCTGCCGGATCACAGTACGCAAAGAAAAACGGGTACCAGTCATCCGGACGTATAGAACAAAAGAAAACTACTCACGAGATTCACTGAAGCAAGAGTTTTGGAACAGAATCCCATCGCTCAACAGCATGCGAAACACGTACGACGTGAATATTCAAGCGGCCATTTTCGCAGACACGTTCTCAGCAGCTCTCGACACGGTAGCACCAATAGTTACAAAACAATAACTCGCCCTCCCGTCAGCTGGATGACTCCTGACTCAATCAGGAAATACAAAATCCAAAATATTTTCAAAGGTTTCTGAAAGGTCAAGTTAACAAAATGGTGATAGAAGTAACACAGATTCAAATAGCATGGATTTGACCGACGAATCGCGTGTTTTAAATGTCTCGCAAGTGGTTTGTCAACCGATGAGAAAACGCGTAAAAAACGTAATAGGCAAAGCAAAGAGAGATGTGCATCTAACTAAATTGGAAAAAAAAACGAAGCAGACTTGGAACATCCTTGGGAAGATTGTGCACCACAAGAAACAAAAAAGTCCTCAAATTATGAAAACCCAGTAGAAATAGCAAAATCATTCAATGAGTTTATCGCTAGCGTTGGAAAGCACACATACGAAGAGGTAATGAACGAACACAGCAAAACTTTCTCGGTGGTCCACGAAACCTCGGTAACGAATAAGCTAGCTCTGGTCACTGTTCCATCTCATAACGACTCATCCACCAAGAATGACCAAATGTGGACACAGAGCCCGGTACGCAAACTGGGGATTGCTTCGGCTATTTTCGCACTTATAAATACAAATTCTTGTGGGAACGATAGAATAGCCTTACAGTACCTCAAAGACAGATTACAAAATAATTTGCCATATCTCCAGCTGCTCATCAACACATCCATTTTAACAAAACCTTCCCTCAAAATTGGAAACACTCGCTAATCAAAGCTATCCATAAAAAGGGGAGGTAAACGAATCTTCAAATCACAGACCCATAAGCCTCCTACAAGTAACTTCAAAAATTCTGGAAAAAAACATTGCACGTCAACTCCTTGACTACCTAGAAGAGGCAAACCTGATCAATGAATGTCAGGATGCATACAGACGGAAGACCTCTACTGAAGACGCGCTGCTGAAAATCTCCGAACTCGCATACAAAGCTATAGACGAAAATAGTCCATCATTACTCGTGCTGGACCTCTCTAAAGCATTTGATAGTGTAAATCACGTCATTTTCGGGTAAAAACTGCTACAACTGAACAACCAAACACCCTGATTTGAAAGCTATCTCAGGCAGCGGTCCCAGTCTGTCGTGTTAGATGGAAAGATCATCCCTTCTCTAAGACAGGTAAATTTCGGGGTTCCACAAGGATCGATTCTCGGACCGGTTCTCTTCCTTCTGTTCATCAATGACATAAACAGTGGAAACCCTCTTAACAATGCCAGAATGACATTATACGCGAACGATGTTCAATTGCTGTTCGTTAGACCAGCAAATCAAAAAGAAAAACTGAAGAAGGACGCAGAAACAGCGCTAACCCACATAAGTAATTAGTACTCTTCAAATGGGCTTAAAGTTAAAACAAGTAAAAAACAGTGCATTATCCTGAGATCCAAAGAAAACACACGGAGAGTTCCCGAAAATTTTGCTGTTGACTGTATGGGCGCAAAAATTCCTCTTGATAACACAGTCAAAAGTCTGTAAGTGTGGCTTGATCCCAGTATGACCTTTGGACATCATGTTGATAAGCTCTGCTCCAAACTGAATGGTACACTCATGTTTCTCAGTCGAACGAAGAAACAATTCGACTTCAAGTCCAGACTTCTCGTAATCAATTCTCTGATTTTTTTCACATTTAAACTACTGCCCCACCATTTGGGGTAAGTGCACAAAAACATTACTCTCAGACATTAAACGTAGCATAAACTTCATCGCAAAAGTAGCTCACGATGGGAACTTTAGAAAGAGCGATCACGTGACACCAATTCTAAAGAAACTTGGGTGGCTGAACATCCAGGAACGACTAGAACTGAGCGAAGCAGTACGAGTTTTTAAAATTCAGAACAAGCTCTCCTGTTTCAACGGTGTAGTGTTGACGACTCGAAAAGCGGCCCATCAACGATCAACACGGAATTAAAATAACATTGACACAGAGTTCAGAAGAACAGAGATTGAGGCCAAAGCTTTCACTATTTCAGGTCCAAAGAGCTTCAACAAGCTACCAGCTGACACCCAGAATTGCGCAACCGTATCTTCTTTCTAGCAGAAATATACCACTCTATTGCTTGCCCGCAGACAGGGGTAGGCAGAGTTGAACAATCGATGACGATTAACGCAAAACTGGTATCGTAAAGCTACATTTTCCAGCCCGCTTAGAGCATCAACACTACCACCCTGTCAACAAAACACTAACATAACCTCACATGCCATGTTTCTCTGATCCCTCTTCTATCTGTTTTTGAACAAATAGTAGCTGCCAATTCAAACACGGCTGCACTGTTGCAGAATCTTGCAATTTCACCTCAGCGTGCTCTGTCCCTATTGACTTCGTATTATTCTGGCCCAAAAATAAATTATCTGTGCCTTTGAGGACAATTGTTTTATACGCGATGTACATATATATGTTTCTTCGTGCATGAGGTGTTTACTCTGTTACCGTGCCACAAAAAATACCACACTGGTTTGTGTATGAATGCATTTTTTCTTATTTGTTTACTATGCCAGTGGTTGTCTAACTCACATTGATCCACCTATACCGTCGCATCCTTTGCCATCCATATTGATTAGGCTGTGGGTCTGAATAAAGAATTCATCCTAATTGCTATGCAAAAGATATCTATGTCAAATAGAAACATCTTATTTCATCAGGATATAACGCACACTTGTTGTGGACATCAAACTTACCATGATAGCCCTTCCGTGGTGACACGTTACAGAGAGCTTATTGTTCCACGAGAATCACACACCGCTCGTGCACGAGGAAACTTTTTTGTATTGCATATTATAATGATTATATTTTATCTGTTTATGTTTTTATATTGTCAGTGACTCTCTCGCATAGACCCACTCATACCGTCGCATTCTTTGCTACCAAATGAATTAGAAGTACAGCTGAATTAGCAGTTCCCACTCTAATTAACTGTTATATAAAAGATCCGAATGTCAGATCGGAACACCTTATGTCAACGGAACACAATGCATATTTATAGTGTACAATAAAACTTAACCCTGACAGCTTCTCGTCGCGACATGTCTCGGCAAGAGTCGTGTTTGTATGTTCGGCTAGGAAAGTGAAATGCCTACCACCGCTCGCACACAGCTCCAATTACTCAGTTACAGGTTCTTATCCTGCTCATTTCACCGATTTTAGATATACTATGTATGAATTGATTGGTAAAAAGAATAACATACCATCTGTGTATGAATAAACTTGTTTATTTTTTTATATTTTATTAGTGGCATTTACCCTGTAACTCGAGATGCTGTATAACTAGACTCAGTCGGTGTACTGGAGTGAGGCCCCAAACAATTGAGTGTAAATCTAGTAACGGTGGGTCCGCTAATGGTGTGGAACATTTTAATGTTTTTCATAAATTAATTAATTGAGTGTTTAATTTTTTGCTCTTCTTACTCTATGTCTCTACCTAAGCGGACTATTTCTTTAATCATCAAAGCTTCTTCTAGATATATCAAATTTGAATTGCATAACTATTTCAAAGTGAAATTGTTTTGTAATCAATTTATTCAAATTTTGATCGCCGCTACAAATATCATGTGTGTGCGTGTACTCTTCATAAAAATATTGTGTGTACTTCTCATAATATGTGTTCAAGGCATTTGTGACGTAGCGAGACATTTATGTTGCCCATGATATATTAACCGAATATTGTTTCAGTGATTACCGTGATATTGAAGAAAAATGTATCTACATTAAAGATGTCCCAACCTAACCAACCTGGTGGCGTGTAGTGTTGGCAGAATGTGGCCTTTCACTTAAGCTTTTTATTAATGGCTTCAGTTGTCATGCAATAAATGCTGTTATCTTGAGATTAACGGTTGTGCATTTGAATTTTCATTTCATGGTTTTCTTGAATTGAGTTCTGAGTCCATAGTTGCATATAGCTAGTTGTTTACCTCTCAAGGGTATCATTTTGATTTGTTTTTAGTCTTGTTTGAAATGTTATTGAAGGTGTATTTCTCATTGAGTGTTATATTGATAACCTCACCTGTCTTGCTAGTGGTATAAACCTTTTCAGTGAATGTGTACAAGTGATCAAAATGTTCAGATAATTCCAATTGAAAGTTGTAGCGTCTCTACTTTCGCGATGGAAAGTATATGTATTGTGTTTACTCGTTGATAAATATATACAGCTAGTTAGTTGTGGCCTTTCATTACCAGGGATATGTGCTGATGGGGAGGCATGTAACAGGGGACCATTTTGATTATTTTGTGCAGCATATCTCCCAGTCATGAGCCCACAAT
>SDVV010030434.1:0-11677 GCA_016164225.1 Gammarus roeselii
CCAAGTGGACCACCCCAAATCCACCTGGTCTCCCAAGTCCCCCGGGTTCCCGAAACCCCGGGTCCTCGAGTCCCGCGGATCCCACGAGTACCTCCTCTCCCTGGGTCACCTTCTCTCAACCAACCTCGTTACATATAATAATAATGATAACAAATTCAAAATTTATCACCATGAAAAAAGGGCAGAGAAAAATAATAGAGCCCAAGCCAAAAGAAATAATAAAATACTAAAATAAAGTGTTAATGATCTATAAAATGGATAAGCATCCATCCACCCCAACGCAGATCTGGAACCCTATTCCCCACCGTGTCCAAGCCGCCAGGTCCTCCTATCTGGCACTCTTTATGGGTGGATTACCAGAGGCATTGACTAAAAACCTCGTGCCAGGAACTTTCTTGATCAGGAGCCAGAATTAACTCTGCTGCACCAAAGGGAGCTTTCTAAGCGTTTAACGACATAGAGGAACAAAAGTTCGCGATAGACTTTACATTTCGGGAAACTTCAATGCACACTCCCAGCTTGGGCCACGAGACCTTGGCTCACTCAGGCCATGTCCCGATGATTCGCCGGTGGAGAGATTAGATTAAAGTGACGCGGCTTTCTATCGCGCTGGAGCCATAGTCCTTCTGGCGCCGAATGTCAAACCAGCAAACAGTGCTGCATCAAGTTAGTCTTTGTTTTTCTTCTTTTTCAATGTTCAAGTTAAGGTTTACTACTGCGCAAAGTCAAAGTTCTTTACGCGGCGAACGTCTATGGTATGTACGGGTGCCACAGGAGGTACAGGAACTCCTAAGGTGCTGAGACCATATGATCTTAGCACTCCCCGGATGACAGTAAGGAGGAATAAAACACTGCCTACCCTGCTTCAGAGCCCCAAGAATCCGCAGTAGTCCGTAAGGTGCGGGCTACGCGCTCCAACACCTACTGAGGGGGAAGATGAAGAAGAGACAGAAAACAGGGATCCCATGCATGAGATCTACACTAGGTGTAGGGAATTTCACGCATGAAAACAGCAAGAATGGAAAGAAGAAGGAATAGTCGTAGAAAAAGGTTGCATGGAAGAAAGAGCGCAACTTGGCAGTTATTTGCCACCCGAAAGGAGAATGGTTAGAACCAGTATGTGAATGTTCGAGTGTGTGTCTGTGTGTGCGTGCGTGTGTGTGTGTGTATGTGTGTGTTTGTGTGCAGCGACTATTAGGAGAGTTGTTAAGAAGGAGTCTGAGACAAGTTTAAGGAAATTTGAACTAAACATAAGATGCAAATGAGGTATATAAAAATTCAAGCAAATCAGGATAGGGGAGGAAAGGAGAGATAGAAAAGGGTGAAGAAGAGGGGAGTCTGAAGGGAAATAAGGGTGCTCACCCCTCCCCGGTTGGGCGGTGACTCCGTGCAGCCCGTGAACCTAACAGATGCCTAGGGGGGGGGGGGATTCACCGGTGGTGAAGGTCACAAGCGAGAATGCAACGCTTGGTAACGATAAGCATCTACTTTCTTGCGAGGCATGAAGGCCCAACAAGCCCGATGGCCGTTTCGGTCGACACAAGGATGAAAAGGCCCTCGTAAAGATACGAGTAAAAATATGTGCGAATGGCTTTGTCAGGCTATCAGTGCAGCTTGGTTCGACAAGGCCCATTTTTAATTGATAGGAACTACTCACTTCAGTACACCTCTTCCACCCCTTAGAAGTTTAACCTGCCATCAGGTCAGTCGCGTATGCTGAACAGCGGAGGGGAAGTACGAACTCCCCACCGAGATTAAACACACAACTGCTTGGTCACGAGCTGGGCACGGATACCATAAGACGCTACGGCCACGTAATCGGGCGTCTAGCAAACTCGAACAAAAAACCCGAAAAAAAAAACAATCCACTATCACCAAGGTCTTCTCGGTTCTTGGAAATCAATCAGGAACTAATGAAAACATAGGATGAACATCTGAATTGGAGACATGATCGCGTCCAGTCACGCGTGTTAGCGTTGAACAAACGGCCCAAGTGAGCAAATCGTGAATGTGCCAAACCCTAACCCAATTGCTGGTGGTTCAAACAGTCAAAATTTTCAAATAGACGTCGTCAGAAACAGCTCATGGAACCAGCTGCCACAGGATACACAACGGACCAATATAAGAAAAAAAAGAGGGGAACGAGATTAGGTTAGGTTACATTGAAGTGCCAAGGCTTTTCAGTGTACTGGAGTGTATGTCCTTCTGGCACCGAACGAATGTGAGGGACGACGCGACCGTTCAATCTGGCCGGCATTGTATGCCAGGCCTTCTCTCTAACATAGCCTTTTCCCAAGCCCTGCACAACCCTCTGGAGGGCATACGCTGTGGTAAGAAAGTCAGTTAAAACTACACCAGCTCTCATTCAAGACCATACCTTTTGGGCACTAAGAAACACTTTCCTGCCCCATCCCAGTTTCGTTCCAAGTGCCTCATGAGCATCTGCGGGTGTAGAGCATTCTCAATAAACGACAGAGAGAGCTGTGACATCTAACCCCCTCATAAGAACTTCCTCAAATCTTGGGAAAGGGAGGGATACTGCTGGGGTCTCTTCTCCCTACAGTTTCGGCAGGCTTCGAGTAAAACAACGTTACAAGCCAACAGTTCCAAGCAACGATGCTCTATCATAAAGCATGTCTACGAGAAAAGCAAACTTCTCTAAGTACTCACCATCGGACAGCCTTCAACCGTCAGCCCCCCGACTAACGGGAAAGCTTTTTCTAACCTTATACCAATCAGTTTCGGTCTCCAAGCTACCAATAATTTTTTGAGACAGAAGAACCCCTGAACAAGGTTTTCCACCTCGCCCACAGTTGAGCGGTGAAGTGTTACTATTCCTTTCGGATTCTTAGGTAATCAATGATTCTTCCACAAGAATTCGGGTTTCAAGAGATTCTCAAAGCCCCATGGTCAAGATCACAAAAGGTTACTCCGTAACCTTTTGTGATCTTGGCTCAAAATTTAACGAAGCTGTAATATAACCTTGGATGTTTTTTCCTCAGCTACAACACTATTCAGTCTAATAGCTCGCATCCGCTACAACGCCATCCAGTGGCAGAATCAATTACAGCGCCACCTCTAGCTTCTGTTGGAGAAAGAAGCCAAGGGTGATGCATCGAATTGAAGTGCGGAATCCCTGCCGTTCCTAGTAAAGAAAGATTTATTATGATATAAAAGATTGAACTGCCGCTGACGCTGAATCCAGAACTAAGCTACGTCATTACCGACCGTTGTTCTGTAGCCTACAAGTGTAATCATTTTCTACGTCTACTATACGACGACTAGGATCTGTTTCCTTCGAAAAATCGTATTTTGGTCCTTATTCGTTTCAAGCTCAAGAGAGCCTGTCATCCAAGCACATATTGGACTGATAACAAACATTAACCAATGGTTTGTACGCTTCTGCGGAACATCCGAACAGGACAGAAAATCTTAACACCACGTTATGGCATCTAAATATGACATGGCAATTGAACAAAGCACGGCATCAGACCATGGCCTGCCATCTCAATCAGTCAGAACATCTCAAAAGCAAAATAATGCTTTTGAACACAGAATGGTATCAGAACAGGGCATGACACCTGAACAGGGACAGGTATCTGAACAGAGCGTGGCATCCAAACACCAAGGCATGATTATAAAACGGACAAATCATTTGAACCAGTTTGAACATCCAAAAACAAAGGTTTTGCATTTCAACACAGCCTGGCATCTGAACCGGCCATGACATCTGCACAAAGTCTGACATCTGAATACAGCCTAGCATCTGAATACAGCCTGGCATCTGAATACAGCCTGGCATCTGAATAAAGTCTGGCATCTAACAGGTCATGGCGTCAAAACATTGCTTGTCACTCGGTGCTGCCAAAATATCTGGTTTTGCAAGCAGACTGGATTATTATACGCGCAATTATTAGTAGCGTTAGATGGCCGCCTAAAGTATCGGGTCATTGAGCAGTGCACCGTATCAACAGAACCTCAAGACCTTATGCTGCACTGATTGGAGCGGAGCAGTTACAAGATACACAATACAAATACTTTGTTCAGTTTCGGCAGGGAGAAATTTTGTTAAAATACTCTAATGAGGTTCTTAGTACCTGAAGTTTATTCAGCTACGCCAATGACCAATCACATGTACAATGAAGCTGAACTAAACATAAGATGCAAATGAGGTAAATAAAAAGTCAAGCAAATCAGTAAAGGGGATGAAATGAGAGATAGTAAAGGGTGAAGAAGAGGAGAGTCTGAAGGGAAATGAGGGTATTCTCCCCCCCCCCTCCCCGGTGCGGCCTGTGAACCTAACAGATGCCTAGGGGAGGGCGGTGCAAGATGAAAACGGGAAAGGGGTTGACGGAAAGTGGTGGGCAGAGTATTTTGATGAATTGTAGAATGTCGAGGATGACAGAGAGGCTGACATTGTTGCTCTGGGTGGTGGTGGAATAACGTTTGTCGAATGGTTGGTGAGGCTACTGAACATTTGTTTGGTGGCGGACGTGGAACCGATTGAGTGGTGCACTGCCTGCTTTCTCCCGCTGTATAAGGGCAATGCAGATATAGACACTAGGCAGCTTCCCCTAGAAAGGGGGGTGGCAGACGGCATGGCGCACCTCATACGCTCACACTCACACAACTTACCTCCTTTTGTGCTAAAGGGTCCGACCGATAATCCCGCAACGTACACTCTGGGTCACGAGTGCAGTCCGAGGATCCGTTGTCAGCAGCAGGGCCCGACAGTTTTCACTGGTTTACCCCCGCAACGTCATAATGGCCGGGTTCCCCCACCCACGACCATCCCGACAAAGGGATGCCAAGGGTGGGAAAGCACATCAGAGCAACGTCAAAATCAACCATTCACAACCATTCTCCACTCACGCATGTTCATCGCACGCTCTCTCGCCACCTCCACATTCATGTCTCTCCTTTCCAACGCCTGCGTCAGACCATCCATCCACCCAAACTTCGGTCTACTTCTAGGAATGCGACCACTCGCCTCCGCATTCATCACCCTTTTCACCAATCTCCCTTCATCCATCCTCTCCATGTGCCCGAACCATCTCAGTACACGCGAATCCACTCTGTTCTTCAACTTCTTCACCATCCCTGTTCTGCTTCGAACCACGTCGTTGGTGATCCGGTCTCTCAGCGTTACTCCAGCCATGCTCCTCAAACACTTCATCTCGAAAACATCCAACCTTCTTCTCTCCTCTGCTCTCACTCCCCAACAGCTAAGGGCAAATGAGATATAAATGAATGCTGCAACTCAAGAGGTATCAGTTTCTTATGTGAAAGGACGGTAAGTTGTATGGGAGAGTGCTGATCAGAAGGATTAGAGAATGTACGGATTGCGCCATTGGGGAGGAACAATGCGACTTTAGGAGTGGTAGAGGGTGTGCAGATCAGATTTTCGCAGTGAGACAGGTCTGTGAGAAGTACCTTGCAAAGGGAAAACAAGTATCCTGGGCCTTAGTGGATTTGGAAAAGGCATACGACAGGATGGACAGGTAAGCGCTGTGGAGGGTGTTGCGTGTATGGAGTGGGCGGAAATCTGTTGAAAGCGGTGCAGAGTTTCTATGTTGGCAGCCGAGCATGGGTCAGAGTGGAAGCGAGGTGAGTGATTGGTGCACAGTGAAAGGGGGTCTGAGACAAAGGCTGCGTGATGTCTCCCTAGCTGTTCAATCTCTACATGGATGGAGTGGTCATGGAGATAAAACGCGAGTGCGCTGGGTCGTGGCTTGGAGCTGTTGGAAGCGAATAGGCGGAGTTGGAAGTTGAGCCAGTGGCTGTTTGCGGATGATACGGCGCTGGTGACGGATTCAGAGGAAAAGCTATGTAGGCTAGTGTCTGAGTTTGGTAGCGTGCGTGAAAGGAGGAAGCTTCGAGTGACGTGGGTAACAGTAGAGAAATGAGATGCTCGAGGACTGTTGATGCGAGCAGAAATAGCGTCTTCCTAAATGAAGAGTTGATGGAAGAAGTTCAGTAATTCAAGTATCTGGGCTCATGCGGAGAAGACTGAATTCGCGAGTGAAGGAGGAATGTAAAGTGTTGGGTGGGTTGCATGAGGGTGTCGTAGTCCCAATTGAGCTATACGAAGCTGAGACTTGGGGGTGCGAGCAGAAGTGAGAAAAAGCTTGAATGTTTTCTAGACGAAATGTTTGAGGAGCATGGCTGGAGTGTCGCTGAGAGACAGGTTCACTAACGACGTGGTTCGAATCAGAACGTGGATGGTGAAGAAGTTGGAGGTTGGAGACAGGGTGGATGCGCGAGTTCCGAGATGGTTCGGGCACATGGTGAGGGTGGGTAGAGGGAGATTGGTTAAAAGGATGATGAAGGCGGAGGCGAGTGGCCGAAGGCCTAGAGGTAGACCGAAGTTTGGGTAGACGGATGGTGTGAAGCAGGCGATAGGAGGGAGAGATTTGAATGTGGAGGTAGCGAGAGAGCGTGCAATGAATAGGCGTGAGTGGAGAATGGTTGTGAATGGTTGATTTTTGACGCTGCCCTGATGTGCTTTCCCCCCTTGGCGTCTCGTTGAGAAGCGGGATGGACGTAGGTCATCATGACGCGACGGGGTAAACCAGCCACGCAGTCTGGCCCCGATGCTGACACGGACCTCGGACCGCACTTGTGACCCAGAGTGTGTGTTGTGAGAGTTTCCGACCTTACCTTTTAGTGCAAAAGGGCTAAGTTGTGTGAGTGGGAGTGTGTGTGTTGCGCCTTGCCGTCGGCTACCCCTCATCCTGGCGGATTTGACCTTGTATCTGTATCTGTAAGTATTTTAACTGGCAATTCTAGCTGAAAAATGTCAAAAGTTCCAGGTACATAAATATGGTACTTTAGTCTGAATCTAATAGGTACATAATGCAGAGCATATCCATACATTTTTTCTCTCAATAAAATGTGAATACAAAGATAATGTGTCAAATTGTAACCAAAAGTTATCATAAAAAGTCAAAGAGACCACATAATTAAAATTAATATGCAAGTATTAAAAACACTCACAATTTTTTTTTTCATTTACTTGGTTGTTTGGTCATTCAAAAACATGAAATTTGAGAATAAAGCAATATTATTTATTTATTCACACAAATAGGTATAAAAATCGCAGAATAAGGGAAGTTCAATCCAATTCCAAAAACATTCAGATTAATGTGTGAAATTCCCTGTTTTTACAGAGGAATAAAATTCCCTGTTTTTACAGAGGAATAAAATTCCCTGCTAAGTCCAGTAGGGACCCTGATTTATTATAATTATCATTGTTTGTTGAATTCCCATAAACGAGCTCACGGTCAATGTACATAAGCAAACAAATATTTCATGGGTTCTTAATGGTTCCACCTTAAAATAACACCAATTTAATACACTACTCTGCCCGTGACCATGAGGTAAAACAGTCAAGGCGACAGGATGGACGAAGAGCGACGGGTATGGTAAGTGGGGAGGGGGTGCGATTCCCAGTTTCTGGAGACAATAAACAACATTAAAACGTTGAGGTTTTTGCTTAATCAAGTACTCAATATGGATCCGTTCGCCAGCACCAATTTACAGTTATAAGCACTTATCCGTTACAAGATACTACATAACATTGCGATTTTGCAGTTATTTCAAGGTCAATATAGAACCGGAAATCCCTGAAACATTGATTTTTTTTATTATAACATACTGCTGTCCATCAACCAGATTGCGCCACGAATCTGATGAAAACAATCCCCTTGCCCGAAAGTCTTAGTTTAATATATCGTCTACGGGAAGTTCGACCACAGCGAAGAGAATGTCTGCACACTATTCCAGTTACACGCCCTTCACTGTAGGACAGGGATATATACATAGATGAATATTATTGCGTACACGCCAATGTCCGTCAAAAGTGAAGTTACCAACAGCGACACATGTCAAGGTGCCTAAAACAGACGGTCGTGTGGTGCTCGACAATGGTGAAGGATACATCTCCGAAACAGACGGTACGTTTAAATACTCGCTCTACATCTAAAGAGTATTCTGTTTATGAAATCTTCAAAATAGAACACGCAATATATTTTTATATAACACAGCAGCTTTTCAACAATATACTTTCAATTTCACTTAACATACACAGCTCTTTTTTCAGAGTTTAAAATATTTATAAAAGCACTTCGCAAGGACCAGACCTTCCCTGTCGTCCCCTCAATTTCAGTTCACTCAAAGGTGAGGAAGTGCCTCGATCACGTTTTCAAAATAATGGCAAACTCGAGATCAACCATCGCCAACTGAAGCAAATTTCTGTCACCAGTTTGTTTCAACCAAGATAAAATGTTCACAAATTAATCATGAAATTATCAGGCAATGTTTCCATAATACTAAACAGATAAGGTCCAGAGAACAAACGCCTCCTAAGTAGATATATATTTTCTATTAGTTATTCATGTGATAGTATCATGGACGTCATGATATTAGATAAAACAAATTGAATATTCTATTAAATCTAAGCACAATACTTGGCTGTTGTTGAGATGGGGAGGACATCAAGTATGTAGCACCCTACTTTGTAGGACTGGGAACCCTTTGGTATCTCTTGGAATGTGGCGACTGGTTTCACACCAATCACTTCAATAGCTGGACCAATAATCTCAGGGTAACCAACATCTCAAAAAGATGTGTGGGGTGACTTGATGCATTTGTTCGTCCAGTCTGTCGTCGCTTCGGCACCTGATGAAACAAACAGCTTTCAAGTGACGAGGTTTGTGATATTTTCATCCTCGGGCAACAAACTTGTATTGGCTTCGTTTGATAGTCAAGGTACAGAATCCAAGCGCGAGGTTCACACAGAAGAAGTCTTGGTGAGGATCTTGGTAATCTGCTTATCCGTGTCATCGGATCTCTCCATCTGCATGTGGTACTTCTGGTAGCAAGGCACAATGCAAAGGTTGGTACGACACTCAGGGCAATGGTACTTGGTCTTGCGGCGCTGGATGCGACCAAGGTCGTCTGTGGAGTTCCAGCAAAAGTTGCAGCCCAGGGCAGGACCCTCCCTGAGGGCAAGGCGATGACCGCTGGTGGGAGGGACGGTGCTGAGGGCGGAGTATCTGAGGTTGGATGTCGAGAAGAGCCCACTACTGGAGGAGGACTGTTGTTGCTGGGAGGCGGCGGAGGGAGGCATTAGGCGGGACAGACCACCACTGTCTAAGCCGGTGTCCTGTGGAGAAGGTTAGAGTAGATTGGATTAGAGTAGATTGGCTTATGTTCTTAGAGTGATGAACATAATCAGATGAGGAAATAGGGAAGTCGGAACAAACTAACTTAAAGGTAGGATGGTCAATGAAATAAGCTTGAGATCGAGCACGGTGCAGAGCGGTCATCGCCCAGCCTACACCAGTATAAATGAAAAAGAACCGCAAAAATAGAATGATGACGGCGAAAACGTTGTGATTGAGCGCGTGATTTATTCATTGTCTTTTCAATCATTGCCCAGGAAGAGAAAATCCGAGTCTCGTACTATAGTTCACAATAAGGTCTGCACCGTGACTACCTTGGTGCAAAATATTGTGAAACTACGACTCACACGTTCTTCCCCAGCCACTCATGCTCTCCTTCAAGCATGTCGTATCCGGGATAAACGTCAAAAGCCTGCAATCTCCAGGCAATAATAGGCCTTCAAGGACTCAAAACCTTCTGTCTAGACAAACCTTCTCCAAGCAAGAGAGGTGGAGGGTCAGTGCTTTATGTCAAAGAAACCTTTCGTCCAATACTTCGCAGAGCAATAGCAACAACATTTTATGAGGTTGTAGTAGTGTGTATGCATATCTTTCTGCCTGTTGTATGTTGTTCGTGTAACATGCCCTCTGTATTCATTGTCTCGTTGGGTAACTGCCCATTGTAGATTCACAAAGTCTACCACTCGGCATGAAGTGAGCAGGAGTGACCGTAATGGCTTCTCTTTTAATGCACGATTACAAAGTAATCCAGGTCGACATTATGACCTATGATCGGATAATACCGAAAATTGTTCTACAGATACAGATAGAGACACTGGGCCGCATTCCCCAGTAAGAGGGGTGGCCAACGGCAAGGCGCACCTCACACCTTCATGCGCTCACACTCAAACAACTTAGCCCTTTTGTGCTTAAGGGTCCGGCCGGTAACCCCGCAACACACACACTCTGGATCACGAGTGCGGTCCGAGGATCCGTTGTCAGCAGCAGGGCCTAACAGTTTTCACTGGCTTACCCCCGCCGCGTCATAATAGCCGAGCCCCCTCACCCACGACCATCCCGACAACGGGATGCCAAGGGCGGGACAGCACATCAGAGCAGCGTCAAAATCAACCATTCACCCCTCCCGTCTGTTCATTGCACGCTCTCTCGCTACTTTGACATTCATGTCTCTCATTCCTAACACCTGCTTCACACCATCCATCCACCCAAACTTCAGTCTACCGCTAGGCCCGCGACCACTCGCCTCCGCATTCATCACCTTTTTTACCAATCTCCCTTCATCCATCCTCTCCAAGTGTCCGAACCATCCCAGAACACGCGAATCCACTCTGTTTTCCGACTTCTTCACCATCCCTGTTCTGACTCGAACCACGTCGTTGGTGATCCGGTCTCTCAGCGTTACTCCAGCCATGCTCCTTAAACACTTCATCTCGAAAACATTCAACTTATTTATCTCCTCTGCTCTCACCCTCAAGTCTCAGCTCCGTAGAGCACAGTTGGGACAACAACACCCTCATACAGTCCTCTCTTTGCTTCCATCCCCAACGTCCTACAGCTCCTTACACTCTTCAGTGCACCCAACACTTTACACCTCTTCTTCACTCGCGCCTTCACTTCTGTTTCCACTAGTTCAATTATCTCGACATTGGAGCCCAGATACTTAAAACACTGAACTTCCTCCAAGAGCTCTCCATTTGGGGGACACTAATTTTGCTCGCATCGACAGTTCTCGAGCATCTCATTACTTTACTTTTACCCACGTTCACTTGAAGTTTCCTCCTCTGACACACTCTACCAAACTGTGACACTAGCCTACATAGCTTCTCCTCTGAATCCACAACCAGGGCCGTATCATCCGCAAATAGCAACTGGCTCAACTGCCAATTCTGCCCATTCGCTTCCAACAGTTCAATGCCACGACCCAGCACACTCGCGTTCACCTCCCTGATCACTTCATCCATATAGAGGTTGAACAGCCAGGGTGACATCACGCAGCCTTGTCTCAGTCCCACTTTCACTGGGAACCAATCACTCACCTCGCTTCCCACTCTGACACATGCTCGGCTGCCAACATAGAAACTCTGCACCGCTTTCAACAGATGTCCGCCCACTCCACACAAACGCAACACCCTCCACAGCGCTTCCCTGTCAATCCTGTCATATGCCTTGTCCAGATCCATGAAGGCCCAAAACACATCCTTTCCTTTGGCAAGGTACTTCTCACAGACTTGTCTCACTGCAAAAATCTAAGAGGGCACACCCTCTACCACTGTTCCTCTCCAATTCTTTTGATCAGCACTCTCCCGTACAACTTACCAACCACACATAACAGACTGATACCTCTAGAGTTGCAGCATTCATTTTTATCTCCTTTGCCCTTATATAGCGGAACAGTGCAGGCACTGCGCCACTCAATCGGTACCACGCCTGCCAAAAAACACAAGTTCAGTAACCTCACCAACCATTCGACAATCGTTACTCCACCCTTCTTC
>SDVV010030435.1:0-11677 GCA_016164225.1 Gammarus roeselii
GGGGGTTCTCTTAACTACAACGCAGGGTGGTGAGAGGGGGGGTTCTCTTAACTACAACGCAGGGTGGTGAGAGGGGGGATTCTCTTAACTACAACGCAGGGTGGTGAGAGGGGGAGGGGGGTTCTCTTAACTACAACGCAGGGTGGTGAAAGGGGTTCTCTTAACAACAACGCAGAGTGGTGAAAGGGGGGGGGGTCTCTTGACTACAACGCAGGGTGATGAGGGGGGTTCGTGTAAAGAACACCACCAGGCTTGCTTTACAACAAGGGACATCGACTTGTGAAGAAGATACACTTCAGACTGGCTTCTAAGAATACTGATGTGCAGCTAATGCCTCTTCAGAACAGGATTAAACACCTGTTCACCGCTGCTCAGCACCTCGCGGTGAGATGGGGAGGGTGTGGGTGCAATTGCACCTGTGGTCTCCCCCACACAACAGCTCCATTGCGGGAGGAGTTCTATGGCTGGTATCAGAGCACGCATCAGCTGATGCCGGGCCAGATACAGACCGATAGCATCGTTAGGCCGTCACTGCCTTGGTAGAGTGGCGACACTTTATAGCTTTAGCGGGGGTGAGCGGCACGAGAAGGGGCTCCATACCAGAGCGTTGGTACAGCGACTGTCCAGCGGAGGCAAGTCGCGGTAATAACGTTAGCAACTGTTTACTTTGTCTCTTCTTTGGTCAATACAAGCCTCTTATTCTTGGGATGCTTAGTTGCCCTAGATGTTTAGGCAATTGCTAACTAACTAATGTATTTTGTTTGCCGTTCAGTCGGCATATTCTGAGGGTCAATGCTGCTGGCCAACAACCAACGACAGAATTTCAAACGCTGTCTCTTGTGCAGATCATTGAGCTCTTGAGATCGATGGTACTTGTAAGGTTTTAGATGCAGGTCAATTTTCCTCCTCTAGTAGGTCGTACTAATTTGCATTTTGCCATTTCTTGCGGGTCAACGAACTGACGTTGCCGGATTCTTTCTCACTTTTCTTTCTCGTACATCCGCAGATGGCGGCTTGCATAAACGTCATTTACAGTCCCCTTTTTACGGATCTATATTCTTTAATGGTACATATAATACCTCGTTAAAATAATTAGGTTGATACTTTATCTTTTGCTCTTCCGAAGATTCTGAACTCGAAGCAGAACACCGTTTGACGACTGTTGGTGAGCTCACGGCAGCAAACTCTGTTATTATCCGTACGATTGTGAGCAGGAAGCAGAACACCGTTTGACGACTGTTGGTGAGCGCACGGCAGCAAACTCCGTTATGATCCGTTTGCGTTGGTCTTCGGTAAACATTTTTGTTGGCATTGGGTAATATTTTGCGAGTCTATGAAGGAGGATCCCATGTTAGAATACTGTTATTTGTATCGCACTAATAAATTGTGTATCCAAATGGCAATGCTGAAGTATCTTACTTCATGTTTCAATACTGCATATAAATTATCAAAACATAATGGCAAGGGTTTCAAAGAGCCAGGGACACATTAACGAAGAGGCAAAATACTTCGCTAAAGATAATGACCAACCAAGTAAGTGACATCCATAGCCTAAAGGGTCGTTGCATGCCGGGTCTGCTAAATTTTGAGGCCTTCAAATTGTCTGAAACAAATTTGTCGGACACAAAGGGATCAACGAATGCCTTTCATCTGGAGACACGTGTACATCCCTCTGACCATCCTACCCCGCGGGTGATACCAAGATTGACGAGTTGTCATCTAAGCCCTACATTATACAGCATCACTTTTGTGGTGAGCGCTGAAGAGGCGGTGCCGCCGAACACCTTTTCTGGTACCGCCGTGCAGGGCACTTCTGCACTCAACTTAACAGTATCCACGCTGGTAGACCGTGGCTGAACCTAAGCCTGGCAGAAGTCACCTGATCCCCGCCGCCAAAACGGGGTGGGCGCAAATGCGGTTCGCGCTATCTGCATGCCTATCTCGAATCATAGGCAAAAACAGGCAGACTACGGCAATTAAGACGGGCCGCTGTTCCGTTGGTTGGGTGCTGCAAACCCAAGTAGGCATGGTGGCGGGGTCTAGCAATAAAGCACGCTGTCTGGGATATAAGGAGAGCATAGGCTCCCGTCGGGTCGACTGAGGGTGTTAGTGCGGAGGTTAAGAGAGCAGCTCTGACACACTGGATGATAACATCTATTGAGAGTGGAGTTATCTCCGATAAACAGTATCGATATATAATACACAAGGCAGTGCTAGACTGTCATGTAGAGTGTTCGACCCATGACACACACACTGTGGCCTTGTGGGCGTGGATACTAGTCACCTCCACCCTTTCTGTAAACACTTGGCTACTGTGAGTCACCATCCCGCTACTAGGAGAATACAGCTGTTTATGCATACATAACTGTTCTGTTAAAACACGCTCCGTAATATTGAACGATAGGGAGCTTCAACTCACTCATTGGTGGGCAAAGTTGGGCGAAGAGACGACAGCATTGCAAGTGTGTTTGAAGCAATGCAGGATTGGTCGACACCCTTCCCCAGCTCCACCCCTCTCAGTGACACCTTGGTCGTGGTGCGGGCGTCACCTTAATGACACCACTGCCTGGTCCTTTACGCCAATAAGCGTCGTCGATAGCCCAATAAACCAATAGCTCAACGTTCATTGAAGAGGACCCTCTAACCGGGCGCCGGCAGTAAGCTTAAAGTCCCGATGTCATGCATCAAAAAACATGTCGATACAAAGTAGACATAGGCCCCGTTGGGATACATACGGTGGGAGTTCAAGAACGAATGGAAGTTTACGGTTTGTGCATGACGCCACAAACCGATTTCCTTACGAAAGCGTTCAGGAAAATGTTTCGTAATATCTCACTCCGTCCATTTCAAGAGATACCTCGAGACCGGTTTGTCCAATCATTCTCAAATGTGCACTGTATATTCAAGTTGCCTAAATCTACACTACATGGAGAGTTTGTGGGCATGGCGGTGGTGCTCTCAGGAGTACAGCGATGCTCGGGGGAACAAATTACAGCTTGCACACAAGGACGAACAGAGGGAAAACAATAATGGTGGGGTACTCGACAGGGGAAGAGCACTTTATGATAGGAGAGGGGTAGGAGTGTTTTGTGATGCCACCAAAAATTACATGGTAGCAGTTTCTCTGATCAATATTGGTCAGTGGAGTAAGACATTTGTGAACGGAAAACGTGAAAATTGGTCGAATGATGATTGAGGCTGGTCGTGAAGAATGGTGGTAATGCCACACAGCTAGAGGCAGTTTATCCCAACAGAACTCTATTTCGTTAGATAAGACCAACAGTCAAAGTCAACAGCTACCCAGTATTGTAGAACCATCACAACAATTTTTTTTAAAGTCATTTCTCCACCTTGGCAACAACAACTTTGGTACTACTACTGCTGTGCACTATCCGAGTCGCGAACCATTTCTCGAGAACCTGTTGGTTCTTGAGCACCCCACTTTCATCGACGGCAAGTACACTTCATTGGACAATCCCCCGTTTTTTTTCTTGCCCCGCAATGCTATCGGGGCGCGGGGGAGCGCCTACGCACGGCGGCGTCGGAGTAACCCGCCCATCGGGCTACCTTCTGTTCCGCGAGGGACGGCGTCCGCGGGACCCTCGCTACACGGACGTTACCTTTACGTTGTGTGAGCTGTACTACGCTGGAGAGGTTAGCAAGCCTGTCATTTATGCTCCACACGCTACAAGGGGGGAATGACTATGATCAACAAGCATCATGGGTGGAATGACTATACTCAACACGCTACATGAGTGGAATGTCTATGATAAAACCGCTACACGGGTGGAAGGACTATGCTCGACACGCTATACGGGTGGAATGACTATGCTCGACCCGCTACACGGGTGGAATGACTATGTTCGACACGCTACACGGGTGGAATGACTATGTTCGACACGCTACACGGGTGGAATGACTATGCTCGACACGCTACACGGGGTGGAATAACCATGCTCAACACGCTACACTGGTGGAATGACTATGCTCGACACGCTACACGGGGTGGAATGATCATGCTCAACACGCTACACGGGGTGGAATGATCATGCTCAACACGCTACACGGGGTGGAATGACTATGCTTGACACGCTACACGGGTGGAATGATTATGCTCGATATGCTACACGGGTAGAATGACTATGCTCAACAGGCTTAACGGGTGGAATGCCTATGCTCGACACGTTACACGGGTGAAATTACTATGCTTACCACGCTACACGGCTGGAATGACTATGCTTAACACGCTAAACGGGTGGAATGACTATGCTCGACACGCTACACGAGTGGAATGACTATGCTCGACACGATATACGGGTGGAATGACTATGCTCGACACGATATACGGGTGGAATGACTATACTCGACACGCTACACGGGTAGAATGACTATGCTTAACACGCTACACGGGTGAAATGACTATGTTTAACAAGCTACACGGGTGGAATGACTATGCTTAACACGCTACACGGGTGGAATGACTATGCTCGACACGCTACACGGGTGGAATGACTATGCTCGACACGCTACACGGGTGGAATGACTATGCTCGACACGCTACACGGGATGAAATAACCATGCTCAACACGCTACACGGATGGAATGACTATGCTTAACACGCTACACGGCTGGAATGACTATGCTCAACACGCTACACGGATGGAATGACTATGCTCGACACGCTACACGGGTGGAATGACTATGTTTGACACGCTACACGGCTGGAATGACTATGCTTAACACGCTACACGGCTGGAATGACTATGCTCGACACGCTACACGGGTGGAATGACTATGTTTAACACGCTAAATGGGTGGAATGACTATGTTTAACACGCTAAATGGGTGGAATGACTATGCTCGACACGCTACACGGGTGGAATCACTATGCTTGACACGCTACACGGGTGGAATGACTTTGCTCGACACGCTACACGGGTGGAATGACTATGCTCGACACGCTACACGGGTGGAATGACTATGCTCAACACGCTACACGGGAGGAATGACTATGCTCGACACGCTACACGGGTGGAATGACTATGCTCGACACGCTACACGGGTGGAATGACTATGCTCGACACGCTACACGGGTGGACTGAAAGGAACGAGGATCGTTATTTATCAAAGATCACGGATGGAGTCGTTTGCTCGGAGGCGAATTCTCACCAACTTTAAAACAATAGTGTGAACAAAGCAGTTTCCCTCACACTTTTGTCTGCAGCAGTTACCTTACCATTAATATAATAATCTAATGAATATCTAAAATAAATATTCAAAACCTCGAAATACGAAAAAATACATTTCAAACAAACTACGACAGTTCAGTGAACAAAATACGATAGCACATTGAACTAAATACGATATTACAATGAACAAAACACGATATTACAGTGAACAAAATACGATAACACAATGAACAAAATACGACAGTACAGTGAACAAAGTACGACAGTACAGCCTTCACGGCAGAGAGCACTCTTTACGGGCTGAGGCGAAGTACAATCCAATATTTGATCTAAGAGCCTAAACCATTAGACGATTTTTATTACTCGAGATCCTAAAATAAATTCTTCCCGTCATCATCTAGAGAGCTATAGGCCGTGTTCTGCCCAAAAGATTCCACAACAATCGGACGGAGTTATGAGAGTCTGAATCAGCTGGGATAATCTGGCAGAAGAGCAACCTCTAAAAAGGATATCGGCCTTCACACTTTCCAACCAACAGGAAGAATGCTGAAAGAACATGGCAGAAAAGACGAATAAAAGGAGGCAATTTAGGAAAAGGCGATTGGTTTATTTCTTAGAATAGCCAATTCTACCACTGACATAATACAGCGCCATCAAGCTATCTCTCCAGGTCAACAACAGACGGGACGGCCGGTCTGCCTAACAGCGATGTCCAAAACCGAATAGATTACATTTGAGTGCCAAGGCATTATTGTGAACTGGAGTCAATGTCCTCCTGGCATTAAACGTCAAACCAGCAACCAGTGCTGCATCAAGTCATCGTCCGTCTCCAGGACTGCTTCCAACTTCGAATAGAAGCAAATCGTACACGCTACCGCTCGCTACAAAAAAAGTCTGATTCACTGCAACAGCACCTGACAGAAAGCAGGGCCGTCCTCTCCTGGCCAACACGGAACAGGTGTCGGTGATCGAAACGCCTCCGCAACACAAGGCTGAGAACGGGGTAGAGATATGGGCGTAGCCGCTTGTTCCACTAAACTGTACTCTTTATGGAAAGCTAGCCAGACGACTAAAGCATGTATGCAGCGCGTGTGACGGCAAGTAATCGAGTGAGATAAATGTTTGACAAACAGACTTGCGGTCTACGCAGCATCGTGTGATGATGCCAGGCCGTGGGTAGCGCTGACCCACAGGAGTAAATAGAGCCTACAGCATGCATGGAGGGCAGGGCTCGTTGTGACATGCTTAGCGTCGAATGCAGCCGTGCAATTGACCGATAGGTACCACATTAGTCATCAGCTTCACTCCATTTAATGGCCTGAGCTGTTGACTATATTTACTATTTACTACTAGGTAATAGGTAAACACTTTGGTCTAGACGAAATTCAGGTGAAAAATCGAGAAATGTAGACGAGCAAGCAAGTCACGTGAGCGGCTGTCAAAATTGCGAGCAAAAAGCAATTAAGCCAAGAAGGGATGGGGACAATCTAAAGGTCATTTGAAATATTCATACCAGATAACAAATAATCATAAATGATAAGTGTATTGCAATATTTCTGAAACCTCGTAGACCTGTCGTCAGAGAGGAATAACGTTCGAACAATTTATACTTAGCTGCCGTACGACATGATACGGATTTGTTGCTTGCTACCGGACGACATGATACAGATTCTGTTGCTTGCTACCGGACGACGTGATACGGATTGTTGCTTGCTACCGGACGACATGATACGGATTCTGTTGCTTGCTACCTTACAACATGATACAGATTCTGTTGCTTGCTACCTTGCGACATGATACAGATTCTGTTGCTTGCTACCTTGCGACATGATACAGACTTTGTTGCTTGCTACCGGACGACCTGATACGGTTTCTGTTGCTTGCTACCTTACAACATGATACAGATTCTGTTGCTTGCTACCTTGCGACATGATACAGATTCTGTTGCTTGCTACCTTGCGATATGATGCAAATTTTGTTGCTTGCTACCGGACGACCTGATACGGTTTCTGTTGCTTGCTACCTTACAGCATGATACAGATTCTGTTGCTTGCTACCTTGCGACATCATACGGATTCAGTTGCTTGCTACCTTGCAACATGATACGGATTCTGTTGCTTGCTACCTTACAGCATGATACAGATTCTGTTGCTTGCTACCTTGCGACATCATACGGATTCAGTTGCTTGCTACCTTGCGACATGATACGGATTCTGTTGCTTGCTTCCTTGCGACATGATACGGATTCTGTTGCTTGCTACCTTGCGACATGATACGGATTCTGTTGCTTGCTACCTTGCGACATGATACGGATTCAGTTGCTTGCTACCTTACGACATGATACAGATTATATTGCTTGCAATATATTCACTAACTGCACAGCTCAACATCAAGTGAAATGGAGAGTGAAAATTATTTCGTTTGTTGAATTCCCGAAAAAGCATCGCCGATTTCAGCCAACAAGAGATTTGTAGTTTCAACTCGCCAAGTTGTGTACACGCTCTGGGGTTAACAACCACTGCAAAGGCCGATGCGAACAAAGTAGTGCCACGGATACAGGCCTTCTTCATGTGCATATAAATTGCCCAAAGTATTTCCTCCAGAGTAGAGAAGTATTGGAGCTGTACTCCACATGATGAGCGTGTCCACGCCGGCCCCGAGCGCTAACCTACGGAGCGGGTTATTGATGCCTCCGCCTACCAAATAAGACCAAAATAATCAGCACAAGCTCCAACGCCCGGTTTAATTGCTAGATTTCGTAGGCGAATAGCAGCTGCGAGAGGCCGCAACCAGTATTCGCTACGCCTACGAGAACAACCCTCCTTATAAGGCATACAATAGACGGAGTCGGTGGGAGCAATAATATCTACGGTCTAGCATAGAGGCGGCCCTGTCGATGGTTGAGTGCCATGTGGCACTTGGAATGCTCTACAGCAGTTTACAGTACGCAGCAGCTCAAAGAGAAGTTTTCCATGAAATGGTCCTACTGTCCATTTGTTGTCTCGCAGGTCTGAGGCAAGCAGAAAAGCAGTTAAACCTCACATTTTTGGCCTCCACTTCATGGCTAAGACTTGGTTAGGTTAGGCCGTGGGCATAGCAGAAGGAATTCGTTAAATCCGAGCTAGAACTTTTTCTAGCTTCTAACGCATGAGGTCTTCCTGCGATTTACACGCTGTGGCAATGCAGTTTAGATGAGAGTTTACACTATTCCGTCTCACACGATCCACAAGCCCTCACACCCGCTCGTCCATCATACGGGCACGTGAAAGGCACTGTTTCATTTCTTGCTGGTACCAGAACAAAGCCCCGATATCGACGATCGCCAAAACACCAGCAGTACTCACGTCTCCGCTGCCTCGGAAGGACCGGCTGTTTACCTGCAAAAAGGAATACAATCAGTTAGGAGTTGCACAAGGGTTGGTGTTGCACAAGGGTTGGTGTTGCACAAGGGTTGGCCCACCGAGATCAGGTTATTTGATCTCGGAGGAAATATTCGGTGAATTTGAAGAATGCTCAGTCATGATGGGAGGGAAATAAATTGGCTTCAAATCTGAAAAACAAACGGCTTGCGATAAGACGCACATCCTCCGAACAATACGTGCCGGCTTGTGAGCTATGAATGAAGTGTGTGACGGGTAGCGTCGCCGAACAAAGTTTGAGGGCATTCTGCAGCATCTTGCTTCTCCTCCAGGTTGCCATTTTCCTGGGCAAGAAGCGGCCAAGCGGAACACAAAACTTCCCCACAAAACAGCACCATCGCCATGCTTTCTCTCTCTTAACCGTTACCTGCAGTTTTCTCAAGACACGTACTCGGGGCATCTATGCATTACAAAAAGAATCACGGGGACTTGAAGCAAATGCAAGAACAGTGTTGCTCATATATATCTTTGATTTCACAGGCACGCGTTGTGTCGTCACTGAAAAAAGTCGCGTCGTCACAGAAAAGAGTCGCGTCGTCATAGAAAAGTGTCGTCACTGAAAAGAGTCGCGTCGTCACAGAAAAGAGTCGTGTCGTCACTGAAAAGAGTCGCGTCGTCACAGAAAAGAGTCGCGTCGTCATAGAAAAGTGTCGTCACTGATAAGTGTCGTCACTGAAAAGTGTCGTCACTGAAAAGTGTCGTCACTGAAAAGTGTCGTCACTGAAAAGTGTCGTCACTGAAAAGTGTCGTCACTGAAAAGTGTCGTCACTGAAAAGTGTCGTCACTGAAAAGTGTCGTCACTGAAAAGTATCGTCACTGAAAAGTGTCGTGTCGTCACTGAAAATTGTCGTGTCGTCACTGAAAATTGTCGTGTCGTCACTGAAAATTGTCGTGTCGTCACTGAAAATTGTCTTGTAATAACTGAAAAGTGTCGTGTGCTAACTGAAAAGTGTCGTGTGCTAACTGAAAAGTGTCGTGTGCTAACTGAAAAGTGTCGTGTGCTAACTGAAAAGTGTCGTGTGCTCACTGTCACGTGTCGTGCGCTCACTGAAAAGGGTCGAGTGCTCACTGACATGTGTCGTGTAGTCAATAAAAAGTTCCGTTTGGTCACTGAAAAGTGTCGTGTGGTCCACTGAAAAGTGTCGTGTGGTCCACTGAAAAGTGTCGTGTGGTCCACTGAAAAGTGTCGTGTGGTCTACTGAAAAGTGTCGTGTGGTCCACTGAAAAGTGTCGTGTGGTCCACTGAAAAGTGTCGTGTGGTCACTGAAAAGTGTCGTGTGGTCCACTGAAAAGTGTCGTGTGGTCACTGAAAAGTGTTGTGTGGTCACTTAAGTGGTATGGTCACCAACGTGCAATGGACACTAAAGTGTCGTGTGGTCCACTGAAAAGTGTCGTGTGGTCACTGAAAAGTGTCGTGTGGTCACTGAAAAGTGTCGTGTGGTCACTGAAAAGTGTTGTGTGGTCACTTAAGTGGCATGGTCACCAACGTGCAATGGTCACTAAAGTGTCGTGTGGTCACTGAAAAGCGTTGTGTGGTCACTGTAGTGTTGTGATCACACTAAACTACAAACAAGTGTAGTGTGATCACTGGCACGTATCAAATTATGGTGTGTTGAGTGATAAGTGTCGTGATCACTGGTTCGTCCCACGTAATTAGTTATCGTTACGAGTCGCATGATCCGTGGAAAACTAACATGCGGTAGCTTGAGTTGCCAGAACCGAACAGTGCGGATGTCATGCGGGGGCTACACCAGGTTGCGTGTCATGTGGGGGCTACACCAGGTTGCGTGTCATTAGGGGGCTACACCAGGTTGCGTGTCATGGGGGGGCTACGCCAGGTTGCATGTCACGCATTGTGCATTTGTACAACAATTGAACAGCACATCACCATTTTGTGACTCCAGCCTTCTGGTACCGTCTGAGATTCATCGATGTACCACCTGCCTTATGCACCCGCCAGCTTTCGCACGTTGCAGCGTTGTCCGTTGCCACCTGCCATGAGGCGGCGGTGGTGATAACGTTACTGTGATGCGATGGTCGGCGATAGCGTCGAGAGGGAGAGGGATAGGGCCGACCGGGTCACCTGCGGGTCACTCTGCTATTCATGCGTGCCCGGCTCAACAGAGTACGCGGCGGGGGAACACCTGTCGCGGCCTCGGAGGAGAAGGGTTTGAAAACCACCACCGAGTTGTTCATCAGTTAATCACGGAAAAAATGTGACCACGATTAAATAAATGCCTTAGCGGTCATTCAGATTATTATTAAGAGCAAAAATAGCCTAGCGTATCAGAACAGAAGAGACAGCTGAGAAAAAATAAGCAGGTACTATCGGTTACGAAGATAGAGACCTTATTTTCAATTTCGCGTTGTGTTCACGACATCCCTGCACCGATATTGTGAGGTTTATAGTATGTACTTACATATTTGCATTACCTCGAGACGTTTTGTCTGTAAACATACAACCATTAAAACTCACCTTACTACATCGGTACAATTTGATTTAAATGAAATGTAAATAAAACGTAAAACTAGAAATAAGGTCTCTGTCTTTGTAACCGATAGTACTTCAGCAAATTACCAAAGGTGCAATGAACTCTTCACGATATGATCCTAGGTGATAAAAGCCAATAATCTGCATTGCTTGCAGTTGTCGTAATGCAACCGTTTTTGTCAACGTGTAGTAGACTGTTCAGAACAATTCATTCAGAAAACCTCCTATTGCGGATTCTGAGAGAGAGATAGGATAGACTGCGCCATGATGTTACACTCATGATTCTGAGTGAGAGCACAGATGCGCCATGGCGCACAGATGCGCCACGACTCTGAGTGAGAAAGCACAGATTGCGCCATGATATTACACTCATGATTCTGAGTGAGAGAGCACAGACTGCGACATGATGTTACACTCACGATTCTGAGTGAGAAAGCACAGATTGCGCCATGATGTTACACTCACGATTCTGAGTGAGAGAGCACAGATTGCGCCATGATGTTACACTCACGATTCTGAGTGAGAGAGCACAGATTGCGCCATGATGTTACACTCACGATTCTGAGTGAGAGAGCACA